>JBBYHK010000006.1:17409417-17426984 GCA_038382065.1 Adansonia grandidieri | reverse complement strand
GTGTAATTTAAATTATAGTTTATATATTAAAAAATATTTTTTATTTAAATATAATTATAAATATTAATATAAATTTTGTTATTATATTAAATAATGATATGCTTTTATGGATTGATTCTAACTTGAGTTTAGGTTAAAGAAAATTTCATTGGGCTAAGGACTACCTCATAAACACTTTTGGGTATAGATATATATGCTCCATTCTCCAACCTAGCAGATAGGAGGATGAGCTCAAGACGACAAAAATTATTAATCATTTAATAATTTAATAGTTTATATTATATTTATATATTTTATTATATTATAATTATATTTAAAATATTTTATATTCATATAATTTTAAAATATTAATCATTTATATATATTTTATAATATTTTTAAATTCATATCATTTTTAATTTTTTTATACCATATTTTTTTCCCCTACCCTTCAAGTCTGATCATCTCTTCAAAGCAATTGGTCGGTTCAATTCAGCTCTTTGAATATACAATAATTTAGTAAACAATATATATCATATATAAAATGCTGTAAAAGCACGTGAATAAATCAAACGACAAATTTTTGGGCAAATACTACAATATTATAGACAGCCAGGAGCAGGGGGAAAGTTTTCCTTTTTCTCTTCAATCAAAGCCAAAAGATCAAAAAGAAAAAAAAAAAAAAAAAGAAAAGACTTAGCTATAATTACTGAGATAACCTTTTTAACGGCAAGAAGGAGAGCCTTGCGGGATAAGCCAAGCAGCACAACCCTGAAGAAGCGTCGAGAGGGTATTTTAGTAATTACATGATCTATTGTTCCATTTTTACGCGGTGTACGAAAAAGCAGCGCCCTACCCCCCGAAAAGCAAAAGGGAGAAATCAATAGGCTGGCTGATTTGGCTAGTTGCTGTCCACACTGGTTATTTATACGCTGCGGGCGGGTCTAATGATCTCATCACCTACATACCCCGTATACGCTTAAATGTGTGGTCAATCCTACGAATAGTGGAGCGACACGGCCGCAAGAGGGCACGAACATCATCATGTGAGACTCACATGATTTTTTTTTTTTTTTTTACTTTGTTGGGCTTATTGGAGCTTACCCCTACGTGGAAAGCGACCGGACGGAGTTATCAACCGAAAGACTCCATGCGTACATCAACAAATGCAGCTGACTAAGAAATCTAAAACAAACAATTGAAGGAAAACCCAAAAGAGGAACATCTTTGTTAAGTTATTGAAGAAGAAGAAGACAATTTTACTTAGAATCGTGCGAGTTTGGATTTTTTTTTTTTTCGTAAACTAGAAAAAGAAGGGTGATTAACAGAAATTGAGGTTAGGGTTTTAGCAAAAGGATGGCAGTTTTAACGATGGAAAAATTACCTTTAGGATTTAGATTCAGGCCGACAGACGAAGAGCTCATCAATCACTACCTTAGATTGAAGATCAACGGTCGTCATTCGGAGGTCGGGGTCATTCCTGAAATTGATGTCTGCAAATGGGAGCCCTGGGATTTGCCTGGTATTTTTTTTCTTCTCTTTTCTTTTTTAATATTTCTTTTGCGTTTAATTTAGTTTAGTTTTACCCAGAAAAAGAAAAAAAAAAAGGCAAAGGAAGAAATTATTGGGTGAAGATTTGGTATGAATCTTTGATGCCTTAGCTTTAGCCAAACCATCAGCTTAAATTTTTGCTTTATTCCCCAATAAGCGAAATTAAGATATGTCGTTCATAAATTTGATTCCTTCTTTCTACGGCTGGCTATTTCATTTAGACGTACTCATATTCCTTTTTGAAATTCCTCTCAGTATGCTGGGAATTTTTTTTTTCTGATATTCCGAAATTAGTCAAATTTTTTACTTTTTATTTTTGGGATTTGTTGAATTAAATTCAGGACTGTCGGTGATAAAATCGGACGATCAAGAGTGGTTCTTCTTCTGCCCGCGTGACAGGAAGTACCCAAACAGCCACCGTTCTAACAGAGCAACGGATAAAGGATACTGGAAAGCCACAGGTAAGGATCGAACCATTAAGTCAAAAAAGTCACTGATTGGCATGAAGAAGACCTTGGTTTTTTACAAGGGCCGTGCTCCCAGAGGCCAGCGTACCTACTGGATCATGCACGAATACCGTCCCACTACGAAGGACCTTGATGGCACCGCCCCTGGCCAGGTTTTCCATTTTTAATTTTTAGTGGTTTTTGGTTTAAGTTACTGGTAAAATACCAATTATTGGCTTAAAGTTTTGCTATTATTAGTTTATGGTTTGATTAAAAAGCGAAGAAGAAAAAGTTAAATGGAAAACAGGAATGATTATATGACTTGGACACCTTTTTTCGGTGCAGAGTGCTTTTGTTCTATGTCGATTGTTTCATAAACCAGAAGAGAAGAATGATACTGTGAAGGACGATGAAGTTGAACAAAATGAATATTCGCCTGCCATGACAAAATCTTCTCTTGATGACACTTCATCGGATCTTCTCCAAGATACCATGTCAACTGAGACGCAAGCTCAAAAGCCTGATAACTTTACACAAAATGGTCAAATAACAGGTGACAGCAGCTGCAATAGTCATATGACATCTGATGCAGAAGACCATGCTGCTGAAGAAACTGTGGTAGAGGTGAGAGACCAACAAGTTATCTATATTCTGGCTTCATTGTATGAATCATTGTTTTATCCTGACTATATCGTGACTTTTGAGAACTGATTGTTGTCTTGTTTATTAACACAGAAATATCCGATCCTGGGAGGCAATTCGAATTTTTATGAATCCAAATTTGCTGAAATTGATAGCAAAGTCTTCTCACCAATAAACTTGCATTTTTTTGAAGATCTGCCACCTGGCATGGATTCTCCTTATGCAAGTGATTTTGGCCATGATCAAAATGGATTTCATTTCCACGATGAGACTATGGAAGAAGATGTATCTTTCTCATTGTTGGATGAGGTCTTCAATAGCCATGATGACTCCTGTGAAGAGTCAAACAGTCAGAAGAACTTGGTTGCAGGAGCGGACATGCCCTTGTCTGGTAATGCATTCATCTCAAATACGATACCACCAGAAACTGGCATATATTGTGATACAGCCACTGAAATGCAGCAAGTACAGGTAAAGAGATAACTTGCAACTAGCTTTTGTGTTTCCATGTATGTAATCATTAAGTTGTTTTCTCCTTAGTTTTATGGAGCTTCACTTTGGGTTTCTGCCCTTTTTTGTATTTGTTTTTCACTTTCAAGGCTCTTAGATTTACTTTACAGTTAGTTCCAACTTTTGCTTGATATTTTGAACTTCTTTACCAGTATGAATCAAAGGTTGGAAGTCCTAGGTGGTTTAGTGGGCATATTGATGACGAGGAATCTGTGCAAATGCAAACTTCCTTTGAGTGTAGCTATACTCAAACTGCAGTTTATGACCGAGAGTTTAGAAGTGGAAATATTGGTGGTGTTAGAAATTGTTTCGTTGGCCAAGCAGCTTCATCTACTAATTCTGCAATAGGTGATATTAACAATTTGCAACAATTAACCAGTCTGAAGAATTATATGAATAACGGTGGTGATCCTGCTAATGTAACTGGAATGAAGACTAGAACCTACCAGCCTCCGCAACCACCAAATTCAGAAAACTTTGGAACTCTTGGAACTGGAATCAAGATTAGGCCCCGTGGACCTCAGCAACGACCAAATTTAGACAACATTTTAAATCAGGGCACTGCTTCAAGAAGAATACACTTGCAAATGCAGTTTCCTAATGGTCCAATGAAAGTTTCTGCAGGCTGTGTTGATGACGGCAATTTGACAAGTGCTGGCCTCTGTGAAGAAGAAGAAGTTCAATCTGCTCTAACTGAGGTAGGGTAACCAGGAAGAGCTAATTTTGAGCACTGTTAATTCACTGAGCTGTATTTACCTTACCTCTCATTGTGTTTTGTCTATGGTCGAGTATATATTAGTTTACTAAAGTACATCTCACATAGCGAGTTTCAATGCTTTCCATGCAGGTCACGGAAGCAGAATCTCCTACTGGACAGACATCTAGCTCTGATGAGTCAGAGAAAGAGAATCAGTTACTCAAGTTTGATTGCAGCGAGGGTATTGCTGAAGAACCTTGTACAAAACTGAGGCAGAGAGTTAGTAAGCAAGATAGTGAGCAGCGTAGCAGCCAAATGGGTTCATCAGTGCATTCCAAGGCAGCACTCACACGTCAACGGTCAAGCTCCCTATTGCTTCTTGTTTTCACCATTTTCATCATTGCTATCTTGTTCGCTTTGCTGATGGCAATATGGAGATAAGTTAGGATCTTGAATTCTTGATGTTGAAACAGGCCGCAGGTAAGGGAGTCCATTTTCCCTGCTGTATTGTATCAAGGTAGTCAATGTGATCGGCTACCGTAAGTTGTATCCCATGTGTATTATTGTATTCATATACTTTGAAGAATAGGGGGGAGAGTAATGTGTAAAATGAGTTACTCAATGGCCTTTCTTTTTTGGCTTAAGACAGTCGTGTACCTATGTGGGTAGGGAAGATAGTGGTTTTTTTGTTCATCTTTCTTTTATCTTCCCTCGTCAAAATCTTATTGTAAAGCAATTTGATGATAGCATGCATATCAATTGCTGGTAAAATTGGTTGAAATCCCGGACAAGCTATATGATTCATTAATCATTAATGTAACTTCAAATCTGTCAATTGGTTTTAGTTTGAGCTCTAATTGATGTGAAAGCCCATTTTGTTTAAATATATTAATTATTAAATATAATATTTATTTTACCTACATTCCTTTACTCCGGTCAATGATGGGGAGATGGAACTACGGGACTGTTTTGTGGAATAACATTTTTTTCTTCTAATTTCATTAGAATTTCATCGAACTTTTGAAACGGTGAAATCCATTAAACAAAAGCCAAAGTCTTCATACTTATTTTTCAGCTCATTATAGAGAATTTCTCGAACTTAATACCTGAAGAGCTGTAACACAGTCAAATAATAAAACGTATGGTTCTACAACCTTATTAAAATTTCCTTTTAACGGAAAATGATAGGTTTTCGTATAGAGACAAATAACCGTAACGGAGACGGAGACGCTATAAATTAAAATATAAGATAATTTTTTTCCTGAGTTACGAACCGAAAATTAATGTTTTTTTGGGGTAAAATTAATCACTTTGACCTTTTATTCATTTAATTTAATATTTAAATTTTATTAAACTTAATAATGACAAAGAGATGAAAATAATAAAGCACTAAAAAAATATAATTAGCAAAATTAAAATAAAAAAGAATTTGACGAATCTCTATATTTGAAAAAATCGTAATCCGTTTTTAAAATAATAAGATCACAAATTAAAGAAAAAGAAAAAGAGAGAAAATTTTAGATTTTAAAATAACAACCAAATTACTTTATTATTATTATTTTTTTTTTACACTTTAATAGTTGGTAGGTATAATAATATTATAATAAATACGATGACAAGCGAATGGATGGAGTGAGGAGAAGATAAGGACGAGAGCAGCAGAGTCTAGATACGTCTAAACAAAACTGCAACAACGTGTCAGCTTAATTTGTATGCTTCTCCACGTGCAAACTCCTCAACCCATGCCAGGCCTAGCAGCACACTGGAAAGAAACTGCCTACTTTTTTAACGTGTCAGCTCAGCTGCCGCCTTCTTCCAATTTCCTCAATTCTACCTACTGCTCACCAGCATTTATGGATTATAATTGGTAGTATTTACTGTGTGTATATTTATAAATTATAAATAAATTTGATAATATTATTTTATTACAAATAAATATAAGATTATTTATATCTATTTTTAAAAATTTTTTAAAAAAATTTATAGCCTGATTTGTTAAAAATATATATTATAATTCATCAAATATAAAAATTTATATTTTATTATTATTCTTATGCAATTGTGCGCAATTGCCTTTTAATTATTATTTACTCATTGTTTACTCTAAAAAAAAAAAAAACCTTAGAAACCAGAGTCAGTCCCCGTTTGAATTAGTAGAACCAGGTTTTGTGTTCCCTGTGACGATAATTCCCGCGCCTATCAAATAGCCCTTCCTTGACCTTTTTCTTTATTTAGCTTCCCCCAGTGGTCCACCAAATTTTCACCCTATATATATAAATATTTTTGAGGCGATTGACTTCAATATTGTGATTTGGATATGCTAGATTGTTGTAGTTCCTAAGCTTTCAAGTTTTCTTTTCTTTAAAAAAAGAAAGCATTTAGCCTGCCTGACACAAGTTTGAAGGCGATGATTCTGGTGGCAAATGTAGCGGAGCTAATGGAGGAGTACACGGTGCTGTTGGCTAGAGTGCTCGAGCATTTGTTCCATGAAGCTCCTCTTCCAAGGCGTATTCGTTTCCTTATCCTCCGCAATCTACCATTTGTTTCATCCACTCCCCATCTTCTCCCAGCCCCTGCTTAAGATTCAAAACCCTGTTTTCTTCACCTTTGTTTCCCCCCTCTTTTTTTCCTTTTCTCTCTTACATTATGGATAGCCATGTGAATTTCAATTATCTGTACATTTCTCTGGATTTTTGTTTTCTTTATTTATGTAATATAATTTTCAATTCTAATGCATTATACTGGATCTTTTATCTTCGACGTTTCGCTTTGCCATTCCGAGTAGTTCAATTTGAAAAACTGAAAACATGGTTTTGGATTTTGAAATTCATTCACTTTTAACATTCGGTTCTTCACGAAAATCAGTAGTATCCAATCATGGCTTATCCAAAGCCAGCTGGGGCAGATTTTTTTTTTTTTCCTCCCGTATGATCAAATAAGGAAACTAAATCGATTCATAAAATAAATATCTGAAGCAAGGTTATCGATTTGTTTTTGGGAAGTTTTCACAGTCTGCTTGGTTGGATAGGGAGATGGGGACAAACTTCAAAGAAAAAGACAAGGTGGGCATGGCCATCAGCCATCGGGGGGCATGTGAGTTGCCGAAGTGTGTAGAACATCCTAGTTTAACTGTTCATTTATCCTCTCTTTTTTGTGTGTGTGTAATGTCAGACCCATCTGCATTTATTTGGTCCTAACGTTACGTTTTCCAGGTGTCAGCCCAATGGTGGAGTTTCCTAAGCACCTTTTTAACGTTTGGGAAATTACAAACGGTATCTATCTTTTGATCGAACATAATAATATTTATATTATCTAAATTAAAATTAATTTATTATAATAAATTATTTAAAATATAAAATAATTAAATTATGTCATAAAAATAATATAAATATAAAAAATTATTGTTTAAAAATTTATATAAAGATATGATATTTTGATTACAAATATTTTTTTAAATTAAATCATAATTAAAAATTACGAAATATGTGATAATACAAAATTTTAACATGTAATTTTTTTATTTGAATCACAATGATAAATAATTTAAAATATAAATTAAATTATAGTATTATATGAATACAAAATAAAATAAATAATTAAAATATAATATAAAAAATATTATAAATAAGATAGAATATATGAATATATAAAAATCGACATAAAATAAATTATTATCATGTTAAAGTTTGTATAAATTTATAATATTTTTAATATAAAAATTAATATAAATATAAACATAATTGTTTAATCTTTACTTTATTTTCCTTTCTTCCCCGTTATAATTCTATTCCATTCTAATAAATAATATTTTATTTATTAGAATGGAATAGAATTATAATGATATAGTTATTTCGTAGAAGTAGAATAGAGCAATAATAAAATAGAATAGTTGCATGCAGTAGTTCCGTTCAGTGGAATAAAACAGTATAAGATTCAAATCTTCTAAAGTAATTTTTTATTTTACATAAGGTCAAAATAATCATTTCATGGAGGACATTTAATAATTATTCAGTGATTTCGCAGAATAAAATTATTCTGTAAAATAGTTATTCTGTAAACTAAATAATTGTATTACTATAAGGTGCTGAAATATAGTTATAGAATTTCAATTACAATAAATTAAATTCACTGTTAAAATTGAATATTGTTAGTAACAAATTTTAAATAGTATTATAGATGATTGTTCAAGTTCAAATCCTTTTGCTTTTTAAAATTACGTAATTATGCTCTGTTCTCAATTTTTTTAACTATTTGATATACTTTACCCCCCCCCCCAAAAAAAAGGATTTTGGATACTATTTTTCCTTTGATTATCATTTTAATTTTCTCTAATTTTGTTATTTTGCATAAATTTTTTAGGTTTGTTTTTTTACCATATGTCCAATAAATTTGGGCGGTGAATTTTGCTTAACAAAGTTGATAATATTTAATTTTTGAACTTTTTTTCAACTCATCCTATTGTACATTTTTTCTTTGATTCAGAATAATTTATGTGCTTTGATTCTTTATTTTTATATGACTATCTATGTGATCATAGTTTGGGTTATTTGTTTTATCTATTATTTTAATTATCCCGAAATTCGAATCCTTTAACAAATTTTTATAATTTAAAATTGGATGAGAAAATATCTATTTCTATCGATAAAGTATTTGTGTTAAGGTAAACTGTAAACTTTTAAATAGATTAAAATACTCATTTTTATTTCACAAGTCAATAAATTCTTGGTTAGATAAAAATAAAAAGAAAAAAAAAAAAACCTAAGTGTGTCTCTAGTTTGAGAAAGCATAGTTGTTGTTGTTGTTTTTTATTTTTTATTTAATAAAAAAATAGAAAAGGAAAAGGAAAACATGTATGGCTAGAAAAAAAATGAAAACATTTTTTAGAAAATAAGAATGAAATTGAGTGTAATTAGAGAACTAAAAATAAAAATGTTTTCGACGTTTTCAAAGAAAACAAGTGACAATAATAATAATAATAATAATAAATTGAGTACTATTGCAAAGCATGTAAAGAGTCGAACTAAATGCACAAGGAATTGCTCTTTACTCAAAATTTTTTCTGTTGTTTGGTAAGAGAACCTCTGGGCCCCTTTCATATCGTCCAACGTAACAGTATCTTTAAACTAGAGGGACAGTGATATGGTTGTTGTTGCCATGCTATGTGGAAAGTGCAGGGTACACTGAGCTTTTTGGTATAGTAATCAGGCTTTGAAGAAAGGTCCAGAAAAATGGGGGAAAAAGATCTATTCTTCTCGTAACCTCTTGGAGAAGATTCTTGTCTCTTTAGCTGGTAAACTCTACAACGCTGCTGGCAAAGTCATCCCAGCTTAATTTCCAGCTGGATGAAGTATAGATCTTTCATCTGCATATGGGTAAAAAGTTTCTTAAATCAAACAGCTATTAAGCTTCTCATATTAACGAGTCAGAGAGGCTTAAAAGCCTAACCCACAACAAATGGGACAGTAGGGCCTGGCTCAGTGACGCAATGCAGTTGAAACTTGAAAGTATCCTTGTTATGGATTCCAAGAATCAGAATTCTGACTTCTGAAGGCTCATACCGTTGGGGGCGATCAGAAATCAGAATCAATATTGGAGTCGAAATCTTCGAAATACTACCTGTTTCCCAGAGGAAATGTTTTCACGACAGGCCCGAGAAATACCATCGTCTCTTTTGAAAATGTTGATGTAATTGAATTTATTGGTACACTAGCAATGTTTTCTTCAGATTGTCACAAAATATGAATGATGAAAATGTAAGTTGGAAATTAAGGCAAGCTTCATGGCTCTTAACACTCATCTTTTGCTGTTTCAGGTTTTCAGATTTCTGATGACATCAGAGGCCCTTCTTCTTTGGTGCAATGAAGCTCCTGATCTTGCCATGAGGATCATAAACAGCAGAAAAATAGTATTAAACTTGCCAGGTGGCCCGTCGAATTTAAGAACAATAGAACTAAAATGCAGAAAGCTAGCTCTTGATTCCAAGTACGAGAATACAAATTATGATTTGATTAATTGCTTATAAATTCAAGGGACATTCTTACTGTTATATCGTTCTTGTCTCTTAAATGCATGTTCATTATCATGGCAGGGAGAGTAAAAGTCTGTTTTTCTCTTTTAATAGAACAAATTATGATTCCAATGGTAATCAACAAATTGTCAACAACTTAAACAAAGTGCCAAAAAGGAAAAAAGAACATCGAACCTTGTGAAAATCAGTAACCAAAATTTGTGCAAAATAAACTACATTGGGATAAATGATAAATCTAAATGGATAACATTCCTTCGAGTTAATGATACAGAGACTAATGAGAAAAAAAAAAGAAAAAAGAAAGAAAGATACAATACTAATAGGATAGGATTACAGTAACGGCCATTACTTTCTTTCAAAAGGCATATTGGATGTGAAACGGTACTCGTTTATATATTTAAAAATATTTTTTTATTTGATGTAAGATAAATGCATAGTGTTTTAGTATGAAACTAGCACCACCCATGGATAAAATTGTATTTCAACTTGGAAACCATAGTTAGGGCTTAAGGAGAAAATTACAGATTTGTTATCAAACAATTAGTTTTATAAATCGAGCAAAAAAATCTTCTGAAAGGAGCAATTCTTTTCTCCTACGTGCTATCCTTTTTGGGCAGCTCTGCAATGGTTGGCAGTAGGCTGCAATTGCCGGAAAGATTTTATATATATATATATATATATATATATATATTACCCTGAAGGATTGTATTCTATTCTGTGGATGCCTTTGTTCTCTTTGTCTTTAGCTTATTACTAAAATGCTTAGCTGAAAAATTTATAACTACCAATAGGCAAAATAGTACTGCAAAGACCGAAGGTTATATTTTTTCTCAAGCCCTTGTTGAATTGTGATTTTCAAATGATGCTAGGAAAGACAAAGATTCTAGGAATATATGTTCCCTTTGCATCAAATCCTATTTTTCTTTAAGCCCCTCCATTATCAGAAATCAGCAGATATTCCCTCCTGAATGTGTTACCAGTCATGCTAATGTTAGCTTGAACCTCACATTCCAAGCATTAGCGTGAGACTTTGATACCATTCCCTCACGGAAGGGTTTATTATGACATGAAGCTCCGGGCCAGAGTCCAATGGATATAAGCACAAGAAAATGGTTCATCTTTTGGATAGTATCGGATTACTTCGGAATATATTTACCAAGAGATGCCAATGAAATAAAGGAATGTCCTCTGGGGCTGGGATTCGATTGTTTTCATCAGTTTTTATTCTTCTTTTCTTACTCTTTGTATACTTGATCAGACTGGTTTTAATGGCTACCTTAATAGTCAGAGCATTTGGCTCTTTATATCTGCCATCGCTTACTGTTTAATTGTCACATGATAATTGTCAAATTGGGACTAAAATACTACTACTAGACAATAGATATCATGTATTATACTAAAAATATGTTAATTATGTTGTTTTTAGAAATTAAAAAAAAAAAAGAATAGGCACATTAATTATTTAGAATTAAAAATTTTAATTTTTAATGATATTGAATTTGAAAGTAGAAAGAAGATTAAATAGATTAATAGGATGAAAAATTATTTCTAATCATAGTTTAATACTTATAAAATAAAAATATAAAAGTTAAGAAAGTGTTACTAATAGATTTTTTTTCCTTCATGTAAAAGAGAAAAAAAAGGATAAAAATGAAAACCATGGGAAAGTTAAAGGATAAAAGAAGAAAATAAGAAAAGAGTGAGGGGCAATCCTTATGAGTTGGTAGTGTAATCATTGGTCTATTATTGCCTTGTTAAAGAAGCAGTCATAAAGTGAAAGGAAGTCGCTGTCTCAGATCAAATGAAAGATCGAATACTTTGAAGAGAAAGAGCCTGCCAGGGTGCATTCATTTCTACACTGCAGAAAACAAAATGGAAACTCAAAATTTTCTGCTTCAAACTTTTTTCTCTTTGGTTTAATTTTCGGGTATGAAATTTGACATAATTCGATTTATGTTGTTCAATCTGCGTTCTTCAATATTTCTCTTACCCTTTTAAAGTCAAAGTGTTTCTTTTTTTTATTTTTTTTTAATCGAGGAAGAATTATGTTATAATACGACGACGACGACGACGATGATGAGAATGTCAAGTTATCAATTCGTTTCTGATTTTTGCTCTGCTTTGGGAATAAATATAAAAAAAAGAATTTGACAAACTTTTTTCTTTTGGTTTAGAGAATGATGAGTGAGAGTAATACGGCCATTAATGTGTTTTCAACCCCAACATCCTCGTCTCGTTTGTTACCTTTGGCTACTCCGTTCAATATTAGCAACCCTTTCAATCGCCATGAATCCTTTGCCCCTTTACTTGACTCTTCTTCTTTGTCTACTTCCAGTTTTGATCAACCTTTTCCCTACCTGAGTTTGGGTAGTCAAGGTTATCATGGCCTCTATGGCTATCACTCTGATACTACTTCCATTACTGCTTTCCCTTATGTTGATGACCTTGACTTTGAAACCAATTCTTTTCTTGCATACTACCCATTACAGGAACCCCCAGTTCACTCCCATTTCACTTTGCCTACTCATCAATCTTCTCGAACTACCTTCATTCCAAGTTCCACAAGATTGGGCCATGTGGGCCACAAGAGTGGGGTAAAAGGAGCTCCTGTGGAGCAACAAGGGCGAGAACTCCCCCACAATAAGGATCAGATTAGAAATTCTGCTAATTCTTTGTCTTGCAATAACCTGCTTGAACCAGGTATATTCAGTTTCTTACAGGATTTTGGTATCAAACTAAATTTGCTATGATTAGTTCATTATCTTACAATATCAAGCCTACCTGATGATCGTTACCTCTGTAAGATTTGTGATGAAGTTTGTTGTAGACTGCTATCATGCTTATGGCCCCATTTCATATTAGTAGTGTGATTTCTGGATATAAAATTAAAATTCCGGATGATATAGAGGAGGAAATTCATTTGCTATCAAACATCAAGATCATTATTTCTGCAATTGGGTAAGTAGGATAACGAAATTCACGGTTTCTCTCTCATTTTATGTGGCTATATGCTGCCCTCTACCCCCGAGGTTTTTTTGGCTTAACAGCAATTTGATATGGACTTGAGGCACTGATAGGGATGATTCAATGATGAAAACAAAAATGAATCATTTAGGGACTTGATCAATGTTAATACTTCAGTGACGATTAGTCACTCCTCAGTTCTGAATTTTTGAGTATCTCTAGCATTATTCGTGTAGAATGGGAAACATTCTTATATTTGGACCATTTTTTTGGGCTTATTTTGTTAATTTAATGATTTCAGACACCGCGAGTACATATATACAAGACCATCATAGGAAAACATGATCAGTTGTCATCTGATTGATCATTTTGTGTAATTCTATAAACTATGGCTGTCTCATTACTGTCGTTAGGCATCGAAAATTGTGAGCTTGTGATATTCTACTGAAAAATTAGGAACTTTTAGAGTTGTTCTTTTAAAGGGACAAGTAGTTATATGGTTTTTGATCGCAAGGTTTTATTCTTCTTCGATTGATTGGAGATTTGCGAAGATGAACAAAAATTAGGGGCAAATTTCAATCAACTTATATGTTTCCTGGTGACTAAGTAATAAGGCATGAAACTGTTAATGGCTTTGTTCAAGTACTACTGTTGAAGGATCAAAACTTGTTAGCGAAACATCTTCTATTTTGAGCGGGAAAGGCAGTTTGGTCATAGGAAAAAATAATCGAATTAGACTAGAAGACAAGAAGAGAATACTTACTGAAAGAAGTAGTTTCAAATGGCTAATTCTGAGGTAAATTTGTTGAAAAAATGTAAGACAAAGCAATTTTCAATATCATCAGATTTGCTCTTTTCTCCCAGACCACAAGATTCTCATATTCAAGTGTCATATTCAGGCCCATTAATGACTTGTGAGTCATTGTGATTCAACTATTATTACTACCGAGAGATGCTTTCTGCATCATGGTTCTTGTGGAGCTGAAACTCTGGTTTCATGTGCAGCTGAATCCTTTTCTTGTTCAACTGAATTTTTCAAACCATCAAGTGCTTGTCCCAACCCGACAATCATAAATTCTGTTCCATTAGAGAATATGGGATCCGGTCGCACTGATGCAGTCAGCGATGTGGATTCTTATGTTGGCTATGTTGTGCCTAGCTTGATGGATACTGATATGGTGCAGAATCTTGTAGAAAAGGTGGCTTGCCATGATCAAGTCATAATAGAAAAAGGTGAAAACAGAAAAATTGTTGAACCTCTCCACAATGAGACTGAAAATCCCTCTATTATGGCAAAATCCAAGCTTCAAATTGCTTGTGTCAATGTTCTCAAGGACTTAACTCTGGAACAACATGGTGCTAAGGCAGGTATACCTGATGATAAATCTTCCACCAACCATGATGATTCTGATGTAGATTCACCTTGCTGGAAAGGAACCCAAGCTTATAATTCTCCGCCCAGAGATTCAATGCCTGTGAATTCAGATGATTCTAAGGGTCAATCTCCACCCAGAGTTTCAGTGCCTCTTAAATCAGAACATTCTAAGAATGAGAAAGTGGCACGTAATAGTTTAAATCCTCTGGCGCCTGTGTTTATTCCTGGAAATTCTAAACGAAAAGTGGATTTCCATCAGCAGAAATGTCCTGGAGATAGTTCTTCGTCTTCCCAGAATATTGCAGCTTTAGCTGTTACGTCTTCATCTATAATAGGTGCTGTTAAAGCTGATATATGTCCTTCAAAAAGGATCAATGATATTGGAATTCATTGTTCTAATGATGCCTATGACTCAAGAAAGGAGTATGGTGTGCCCTACAAGACATTTAAAAGCTCACTGGTCAATTCTTTCATTTTTCAGCCATATCTTAGGGAAGGGTTTGTTACATCTCAAAGTCAGCTTGTCAGAGGCACAAATGTTGCTGGCTCCATGGTGGGTACTGCAGATGCAACACACAATGTGTCGGATAGTCTTGAGAACACTGCACATAATGGGTCAAATACTAGCATTTCTTTCCTATCAGAATTTGCCTCGAATTCACATTCCACTGGAGTTGGTATTTCTTCAGATTTTACTGAAAGACTTCAAGAGCCATCAAAGTCTACACCTCCCAAAGTAGATGTGAAATTAATAATTAATACAATCCAATACTTGGCGCAGTTGCTTCTACAGAGTTCTTCATTTTATTCAGGTTCATTGACTGAGCATGAGCATGATAAACTCCTGTATACAGTCAATAACCTTTACGTTGTTATCAGAAATGAACCTGAATTACATCATCTGTGCACTTTATATGGTCAGAGACAAGCAGCTGTTCACCATGAGGTATTGTACTTGATATCCTTTTGCCATGATGGTCCTCTTTGCTTAGTGGACAATTTGCTTCAAGTTTTAGATTCAACACCATTGGAAGCCAAATTGGCAGGTCAAAGTATGCCCTATTTGCATTATAACTGTTATTATGTCTATGCTAAAAAAATTCCAACCTATATGCATTTGTCTGGTTGATTTATTTTTCACTGGGATGTTGTTTATATGAGAGAATAAACTAGTCTTCTCCTACACGCTGAGAGCCTGAGACTCAGTACAATTGACTTGTATTAATCTTTGTCACAATTCTTCTCGAAAGAATTTTCTAGCTTAGAATGATCTTGGAAAGAATGAGTTAGCAGGTAACCTGCTGCCCCTCTATTACTTAATGGTTTGCTATTACTACGCAATAAACATTCCCATACTAAAAGCTTTATTATGTTCTGAAAATCCTTAATTAAATAATGCATCTGTCAGCATGGAATATGAATTTTTTCAGGTGGCAAAGGTGAGGGATAAAGCTGTTTTACATGATCGGGAAATGCATGAGACTTCTGCTCCCATGTTAAGTAGTAGAATGCTGTATTCCTTTCATCAAAGCAATGGTGATGAAGGTTTCAAGAAGGGCAATGACAACGGTCAGGTACTATTTGCGACAATAGTGCTGATAGTTTGTTTCTGAATTTGATGTTAGTAATTGGAAAGGTGCTGAATCTTTCTATTAATCGATACAAGATTCAGGTTATTGAGAAGGATCCTAAGGTAATTAATTCAATAGATAATGAAATGCCACCAGAAGCCTTATTTTATAGGAAATTGTGGGTTGAGGCTGAAGCAGCTTTATCTTTAATGAAGTATCGAGCACGTGCCTTGGACATGAAAGCCGAGCCAGACAGATGCAGATCAAAATGAAGGTTACTTTCTTTACCTCAACCATCATATACTCTCCCTTTCAAAAACTACCTTTCTACTTCGGCAAAATTTCACACTAGTGCTTTTTAAGCCCTAAATCGATAATTTGTAGGATTATCTTGATAACAAGTTTTCACTATTTTGGCAGTTGTATAGAAGGGTTCAGCCCCTAATATAATGGACAAACTGTGATAAATTTCTGAATGTGATGAAGCCTTGGATTGGAAAGCTTCTTTCCTGGAACTGCAAGCTACAATATTTTCGGTTTAATCCTTAAAACAGAAGGATAAAACCACCATATTTTGAGTTTCTGGTCACAATATGCGGGTGAAAAAGTCAGTTAACAAAGAATTGAGGAAACCGCCCTAAGGCTGACCATACCTCCCTGAGGATATAACGTTTCAGCTTTATGGCTAATATGCTTTATATGCTATTGTGTTGGATCGCGAAGTAATTTTAAACTGGCTGTTATTTAAGAAGCGGAAAAAGCGTTAAACTGGCTGGCTGTGGTCCTGCGACTAGGCCAGTTGTATCTAAGAAAATGTTTGGGGTCGCTTACATGGGTGGGTTTTATGCCTTTGGATCCATAAATGAACTGTGTTATAGGACTGCCTAAGCCTTGGTTTCGTGCCTGGCTAAAATTGTTTACAGGGCAGCAGCACACTTTTGTATAAGCCCATAAAGATTGTAGCTGGACGGGATTGGGAAAAGTGGGCTGACATAGGATCAATAAAAAATTATGTTTTATCGCAATTTTAACCCTATCGGAAAAGGTGGTGGCTGTTTCTCGAAACAAATGTAGTGGGAACTCATTATTCTTATGCTTTTAGTCTGACAAACGTATTTAAGATGTGGGTTTGATTTGTATATAATTCAATAAATTATATTATATTATTTTATTAAAAATTTTAAAAATATATTAAATAAATTTTATTGTAATGAAACGATATTATTTAATTTATTAATAATATATAATTTTATGCGCCTATTTGATTAATCAGGGTGAGGTTAGAATCTGGAGAGTAGGGTAGTAAACATAAGCAGTGCCGAAATCATTACTTATCTCCGTTTTCCATTTTAAGCGTAAGAGTGAGTGAATCTTAATTAATATCCCATCACATTTATCTCATGATAGGATTAATGGTGGAATTCCTCAATTTACTATTTCATCTGATAGCTAAAAAAATTGCAGAGCGAAAATCTACTAAAAAAAGTAGTGTTTCCATATGCCAATGGTAACTTTGTTTAGAGCTATATACGTGGATCAACCTCGTCTATCCTTGCAAGAATGAAAAAGGAAGATAAAAGGTACAACGAGAATGGGATATTACGTGAATCTAGAATCTAGCTTAATTGATTCATATTATTTAGTAAAAAAATAAGTTTAATTTTTTTATTCGATTTTAAATTTGATTATTTATATTCAAGTTCAAATTTGAATTGAGATTTTTTAATGCTAATTAAAATTAAAAAATTCATTAATATAAAAACTCAATCAGGCTCGAGAGTTACTTGAGTTAAACGTTAACATA
>JBBYHK010000006.1:17398118-17409317 GCA_038382065.1 Adansonia grandidieri | reverse complement strand
TACGTAATCTTATACAAACTCCGTAAATTTTTTTTAAGAAAAAGTAATTTATGCAGAATATATATATATATATATATTTCATGTGGTCCACAAATTTTCACGTGAATTTAGCAATTAAATTCCAAAACAAACTGTCATAAAAAAACAAAAACATGCAAATCAACCCTAAATCGTGATTGAATGAACCATTTTCCAGGAGTTTAAAATATGTATAGGATCAAACGTAGGGATACGGTGGAAGCACGTTGTGCTTGATGGTTAAAGAAGAAATGAAGCCGGTTAGGTGCGGTGGGGTCAGACTATAAGGCAAAATGTAACATCCAGGAAGGTACCAACAATTCATAATCATGAAAGTTTATAAATAAAATTGGTTAGGGTTTTTAAGTTGGGGAAGCTTAACCATCGTTTCAAGAATCAATGGGAAATGTGATTAGAAAAGTCAAAAAGCCACTTCTTTTCTATTTTACTTTCTCCATCTTTATTTTATGTTTTTAGGCTAAGAGTCTGGAAGACTAGAACCGGTTCAAACTAAATGTGGGGCTGGTTTAGTTTTTTTTATTTTGTCGAACTCAGACATTTGCGAAGCTGCGGGCCTAAATGCTTGGGCTCGATGTTTGTCGACCAAGCAGACTCACTAAGGCCTAAATCAATTGCCCGATACTCAGCTAAATCCTTCACAAAGTTATCAGCAGAGAGTCAATACTCATTGGAGCCTGCACTTAATTCAGATAATCCGTGCTGAGATATTTTAATTTAAATCTTAACAGCAAACCTTCTCCAATTTAATTTTCTTTGTCAAATTCAAATCTATTTTGAAGCTTTGGGCCAAACGCTTAGGCTCGTTCCTTGTCAACCATGTAAACTCACTAAGGCCCAAATCAATTGCCCAATACTCAGCTCAGCAGAATCCTTCGAGGGGTATCAACAGTCAATAAATACTGATTACTTGGCATTTAATTTAACTAACTCTGATATATCTCCTCACCAACTCTATCATTAAGTATGATCTCATTGGGTAGATAAACATTGAAAGATAATTGGATAATTTCAAGCTCATTGGCAAGATCAATTTAATTGTTATGTAACTTCTATCCACCCAGAATTTCAGATCGAATAAAGTTTCTATCAAGACCTATATAAAAAGATAATATCAACACTTATGAAACATAAATTATTAGAATTCCTTCATTCTTTCTTTATTCTTCATTCACAATATTTTTTACTGACTTAAACATTGAAGTATCCATTAGAGTCTAACTATAGGCCACTCCCATCTTCACTGTTTTGCAAGTTTCCTTATAATGTCTTCATTGTTACATCAACAAGCTCATAAAACTATTTTTTAAAAAATAATATTTAATAAATTTAAGATTTAAATTTTAACATATCCAATATTTTTTTACCAAGCTAAAGCCAAGCCTCTTTTGTAAAAAAAAATATATATATATATATTACTTAGCTATCATATTCACATTTTATACTCCATTATCCATACCGGATTGAGAGGCGCAAATTACACTTGTTATGGCAAAAGACAATTTTGCCTAAAAAAGATGCATGATAAATCAGGAATAAATACTGTGCTTTCATTGCTTGCCAAGGAGTCTGGTGAATCTTAGTGATTAAGAAAGACTCTCAAATGGATTTCCAAGATGATGAGAAACCATGTCAGCAAAACTTAGGATAAAAAAGAAACACTCTAGGGTGAAAACAGTTGAAGAACAAAAATATGGAAGGTATGCCAGTGGATCCATACCATAACTGGTGTTTCATCATTCTCTTCATTCAGTAACAGAGTGGCCGAAACATTTTCAACTCCTCCAAGCTTATCAGTTCCCAAGCTCCTTCAATTTGCCAAGTGATAATGGTTAAGAACGTCAGGAGATTTCACACTTAAAGATCAAGCTACGTAGGAATTGTGATTTCCATATTTACACAGGATGCCATGAAGAAAAGCAAATGAAAATTTTAGGAATATAAGAACTAAAATCATTGACCTAATACACTGTGTTTCTCTACTATAATGATGTCTAATCAGTCAAAGTCAAGAGCGCAAACAGCTCAAGTAACAATATTAAGCCTAAAGCTAAGACAGACTGTATGCTGAACTCGCAGCATCTTTCTTTTAGTCCAAGTTAATTTGTTTCCAGAAACCCATAATTGCATGCTGAACATTCTCAAGACGTCAAAGTGACAAATTCCAGATGACTAAACAGATTTACGCGCAACAAATGCTATGCTATCCTCCGGCCCACCAAATACCATATGTTTTCAAATATCATTCTTTAATTGCCCTTATGTAAGGCCAAACCAATAGCAGCGCTACCTATTTAATGACATGTATAACTTAAGCTAACAAGCAACATTATTGCAGTACGTATTCAGTTCAATTCTCGCTATTAGCACAAGAGCTTAACTGCCTATTTTTTGAAGCTCCTAACATGGAACGATATAGTTAGGAAGAACTCCTCAGCACATGTTCCAATCCGCTAACATGTTAAATAACTCGACTCTTGCCACACTCAGACAAAACTAACTCAGTTAGCAAAAGATTCAGCTATAAGCCCTGAATTATGACATCAACAACATTTGGCGTTTATAGACAATCAGCTACATATCCAACAGCTTGGAACTAATCAATGCAGTGCACTTGAAAATAAGAAAAGATTGCTTAACTTGTTTTTTATGATGATAATCCTATTTAAAGTTCAGCAATCTTTTCAAGCATGTAATCTTGGGCATGACTCTGTATCATTCTTCATTCACCTACAGGTGAACTTCGTAATATAATTTTTAAAGCATCTATTCTCGAGCATAGTCATGTAAAATTACTAAACCGCAAGAAACATTGTAGTACAAGATTTTCTGTGGCAATTTGACATATTAATCCTCTTAAATATCTTCAGGAGACTAGGCATTACTAGCATTGCTAAACTTTTTACTCTTGGAGCAAAGAAAATGCTCTGAACATAAGGCAACACATCGATTTGATCAAAAGAGAGCAGCCAATAAGGTAAATCACTTAAGCATGAAGTTAAACACTTCAATATTAAAAATTATTTAAATATACCAAAGGTAAACCATGCAATTTATCAGCTACAAATGGGGCAAAGCACCAGACCATTCTCATTACAGTCCGTACACCTGACCACCACCGTGCTCCTCCTGTCCTCCTCCTCCACCGCTACCGCTATCTTACAGCTCCCGTTGCACTGAAAACACGGCAGGAATTTCACATCCCCACAGCCATCACAAACCTCCCCTGCCCTTTTCTTCGGCAATCCCTTAATTAAATCCCCAAACCAACCTTCGTCCACGATCCTAATCACTTCCTCGGCTCCCCCAATATACCTTCCCTTAATAAAAACCCGAGGCGGCGTCGTTTGGTTCGTCGACTCTTTCTCTTTCCCTTTCATTAATTCCCTTAACTCTTCTTTGAACCCTCGATCCATCGAAATGTCCCGTTCGCAAATAACAACCCCATAACTTTCAAGAGCTGACCTAACCGCATTGCAGTCCTCGAATGTCTTACGGATTCCCCTCAACGTCGTCGTATAAATTACCACTCTATTTTCTCCGTTCGGTGGACAAATTTTCTCAAACTTGTCGAGCGGTGATGGTTTCGAAGCCGCGCTGCTTCCAGAATCGTATGTGGGTAGCAGGGGGGAGCGCGAAAAAGGAGGTTTCGGGAAGGTGCCGTTTTTGTTTAAATTAGGAGCGGCATTTTCCTTTTCGAGGAGCAGGGTGTTTGGGAAACGGAAGCTGCCAGGATGGAATTTCTCCAGCAGCGAAGATCGTGAAACCGACTCTTTTGAAACGCTCTCGTTTTTGCTAAAATTAGGGTTTGAATTTTCCTTGTTTAAAATCGGAGAGAAACGGAAGCTATCCGCATCGAGTCCGGACATGAGCTCCCAGGAATTAATGACCTCGGGTCGGGTATGGACAGGTCTAGGTTCTGACCAGAGAGATTTGCACTCACTGAAGGTGGACCCGGGAGTGAAAGTTGGCTGAGGAGAGGGCGGCGTTGTGGTGGATTGGGGCGGCGGATCAAGAGAGAGCAAACCATACGTGGTGGAAGTAAGCGACACAATGTGGTGACCAAGTGCTGAGCTACCGAGTTGACTGAACTCGTCGTCCTGGTTCAGCAAATTGGAGGAAACACAACCCATTGCCACAAAAAGGGGAAAAAAAAAAGTTATTATAAATTTGAGAATTGAAAACGAGATATTGGAGATTTGTTGAAGTGAAAGAGAACGAGGGCAAAGACAAAACAAAGGCAAAGATAGAGGAAATTACCCTTTTTTTTCCCTGAGCTCTGAGAGAAGAGAATAATATAAACAAACTGTATAATAAATTAATTGAATTTGAAGAGGTAAGAAAAACTCTAAATTATTTTGAATGATGTATTTATTACTATAATAAATTAATTTAACTTTAAATGCAGTTTATATCTAGCTTTTTTTTTTTGTAATTTATTTAAGAAGTAAAAGTGAAAGATAAAAAGGGAAAGCGAATAGAGTGAGTTTTTTCAATTTTTTTCTGGGCGGGAGGAAGTGTTTGGCAGATGGCAGGCGGGCAGCGTAGGTTTGGGCGCTAAATTTTTTAATTCAAATTAATGCCACATTGGTCTGATCGGGCTCTCCGTGGACCGTGGTGTAATAAAGGGTCAAGGCTCCTCCCCCACTTTTTCATTTGCTTCAGGTTATTTTTTCATTTTTTAAAGTGCAGAATTTACTTCAGGTTTTGTGGAGTTACCTTTTAGGACAGGGTTTTTGCTCTGGGCTAAACGGCTAAACCAAAATCTTTGGTTAAATGTTCGACTTACGCACAAAAAAAAAAAAAAAAAACTAGTAATTCTGATAATAACCATGGATTTGTGGAAGTCTAGTTTAGATAAGTTATTAATAGCATATTTCTTTATTTTCAATTGGGGGATGCACTCTTGTATGGATGAAGGGTGTTATGCCACAGTTCAGAGGTATGAATTGTACAATTGATGAGATAATGTTTGTTGCGAAAAAAAATTGATAAAACATTTGATTTTTGTTAAAATAATTATGTGCATCATTTAATTATATTAAAATGTTATATCAATGTTATTCATATATATCGTTATTTTAATACAAGTCAAATGTCATATCATTTTTTTCATGACAAATGTTGCTCCATTTGCCTACTTTTATCTTTTGCTTCGTTCTAAAAGTATAAAAATTAAATTATTTAATTATTTAACGTAAGAATTAATTTACACTAAATAATATAATATAAGACTTCCCAAACACTTTAATCACTGACCATTACCTTTGCTTTCCATGAACGATATGATTCTTAGCCATTATTTATACCTAATTTCAAAATTTGAAATGAAAAATTACCATTTGGATTGAGAAGTATTATGTATTTATGGGGCTTTACTAAATACAATCTTTTTTGTTCCATTAGTAACGGGGGCTTTACTAACAATTAATAATCACAAGAAAAAAAATTTCACATTGAAAAATGGAAATTCAATGAAGAGATCGATAAATTATTGTTAAAAAGAGTGATTTTATCCTTTTTTTTTTAAATAAAATGGTTAAATGAAGCAAAATTTCCTCCGATACGCATTGCATTAGGGAAACAATAATAGATAATAATTAATGGGGATCCTTGTACATAAATAGGAACTGTACCTACTATCAGTGATTAAATGGGACAAGTGTAATAGATTGCTAACATGTTCCTTCTGCCAAGCTTCTGATGATAAAAGATAGTATCGATTTAAATGTGAATTAAACATCTGCTCATTTTTTTACACTGCAAATCAAAATCATTCCTATTAATGACCTAGGCCAGTTCTTTTTTTTTTTCCCGAAAAAGGAAACCCTCGTCCGGCATAAAATTGTTCAAACATCATCAAAGTTATAAAGCTCTTATCCATAAGTTGATAAAAGTTAGTCGCTGCTACTGGCCATCGTCTCTCTCATCGTCTCACGTGCTCTTGCTGCAGCTACTCGTACTTTTGCTTTGACTACTTGCAATGCCAAGGCACAGTGCTTCAGCCAGTGGTCCACCAGGAGGCGAACCCATCCATGACATAGGATCCGCCATTTGGGGTGGTGGTCTTAAAGCCCTTACATTTTCCGTTGCTAAGCCCATGATACCACCAAAAGCACCCATTTGATGACTAGTCTCGTCGTCTTCTTCTAGATTATTATCATTCCCACCCGACATTGAAAGTGTAAGAGAAGATAGTGGTAGCTTCTCGTTTGAAAAAACATGGCATTTGCTGCCAATTCCATCCATATCAGCAGCCTCTCTCTCTCCCGTTGACCATGCATCAATGAAACTCCTTGTCTCTTGCGAATGTGTTTGGTTGAGATTCAAGGATCCTCCCAAAGTGGCTAAACCGGGGCTAAACTGCTCGTTCAGATGCTGAGCTTGCAAATTGAAACGATGGCCTTTATAATGCTGCCGATGTGCACTCACATTTCCCCCATCTGGGTTAGAATTGCTAGCAAAGGGAACCATAGTCTCCCCTTGCATGAACCAGTCCAAGTACCTTGACGGGTTAAACATTAGCCATCACTTATTTATTACCAAAGTAGAAACTTATACAAGACCAAACAACAAAAATCCACATCATGCATTTATACTAATATATTGTGATTAGTGGATAACAATGATCTGGGGATCAAAAGCCCACCTGGGTTGATCAAAATGAGCATTTTCGCGGTTGATGAAATGGGGATTTTGATGATGATGCTTGCTGCCATCAGATGTCATGTTAAGTGTTTGTGATTTGTGATCATTGTTGTTGATTATGGAGTGGTTTGGCAATTCCACAGGCTTTCTTGAACGGGGACGGCTCTTGTGAGAGTGACGCTCACAGTATTTCTGATCAGGAGCCACGTCTCTGGAGCACCTCCATTTCTTCCCATCTGTTCTTCTGCACCTCCATGGCTCCGGATCCGACCCATTGTTCGGAAACCCCAATTCCAAAGACCCCTTCATCACTATCAACACCAAGAAATTGCATCCGCCCCCTTTTTTTAATTAGGCTAACGAAGCTTGACCGACACTACGTCTACATTGATAACATTAAACAGAAGAAGAAAAAGGGAAGGATTACCATCTGAAGGGGTTCTGGTGAGGGGTACAAGGAGTTGAGGAGGGACAGGCACAGAGGCCATCATGTACTTGTATATCATAGTCTGCCTCTCCAGCTCTTGCCACTGAGCTGCTGTGAAAGGAACTTTAGCATTCCCAGGAGCTGCCATTTCCCCTATATTGATTAAGTTTAAACACAATGCGCTAGTCTAGCAATTACAAGAAAAATGATGGGTGAATAAAGAAGAGGAGTTTACCAGAGGAATTGTGGAGGAAAGAAGGGTCAGCGCTAAAGGGTTGATGATGTTGATGGTGCAGAGAGTTCAACACCACTGCAGCAGCAGAAACTGAAACAGAACCAGAAGCAGAAGCAGCACCGACAACAACATCGTATATATCGCCCGAGCATATTACCTGACTGCTTGTGTTGCAAACAATGGGCCCACCACCACCACAAGCTCCTCCATCTAATCCTTCACCACAACAAGAAGATGGTGGAAGTTGATGATGAGGCATTGGCATGAAGACCCTATTTGGACAAGATTCCTCAGCTCGTTGCGTCCCCAAACCCAACCCAACATCACAGCACTGATTTGATGATGATGATCTTCCAAACCCTTTCTCCGTACCCACAAAAGCATTATTCCTTGTGCCCATGTCCTCAAAATGCCACCTTTCCCATCTAAAAAAAACAAGACAACCTTAAACCCCAAGTTACCCTTCACTCATTTTCGCAAAGAAAAATTCTTACACGACACTGCAAATCAATCCCCTTTCTCTCTCTTTACACTTCTCAAGCTAAGCCAAGCCACTGCTATTTGTTGCTTATATATAAAAAAAAAAATGTTATGGTGCAGCGATGCCGCCATTTTCAGCCATGCGTTTTGCTTTGCTTCCTAAGCTTCCAACATTCACACCTCTTTTAGAATACAGATAAAGCCCACTTCACTATACTCGCTCTCTCTCTCTCTCTCTCTCTCTCTCTCTCTTTTGACACTGACAGAAAAACACTGAGAGAACCACCCCGAACGTTAGCTTTTCCTTAACAGTGTTTCAAAATCTTCCCGAAGACCGTGAGTTCAAAGGATCAATGACAAAAACAGCCATGTTTTGATTGGATAGCAATGAGTTTGACTTTGGTCTTCGTTGCTGGACTGAGTTTTAATTGGTTGTAAGGTTCAAAGTGATGAAAGAGCTTTTTTATTTCTTAATTGACTGACTGACTTCCACGTATGTGTCTGTCAAAATTAACGCCGTTAACTTTTGTGTGAGCATTGGGAGTCGTTAAGAAAAAGGTGGGGTCCACTTAGGTTTCTTATTTTTGGGGGGGGGGGACCAAAGCCAATTGATGTGATTGCCTAACGAATTTGGACCAAGAATTTAGCTTGGTTAGCCATTGAAGATAAAATTATTCGATCAAGTTTTAAATTACATTCGATATTTACAAAAGTTTAAATAAAAATATTTAATTTAAAATTAAGTTTAAATAAAAAAATTAGATTAATTAAAAATTAAATTAAATTTTTTATTTTAATTTTTAAAGTCTGAATTTAATTTAGTTGATTTATTTTATTATTATATAATATATATTAATTTTATATTTTATATATTATATAATTTTTATTTTATAAAAAATATATATAATATTATAATTTAAATATTAAAAATTAAATTAAATTATTTATATTTTGAAGTTTAATAAGAGAAAAATACTAAATTAGTAAAGATTAAATTTTTTAAAAATACATTATAAAAATATAATATTGTTGAGCCTAATCAAGTTTGAAACTCTCCGTTTACAATGTGATAGGTTTGGATAAAATTTAAAACCTATATATTAAGCCAAGCTAAGCTTATGAAAGCATGTTTGATGCTAATATCATACGTAGACATGATTTAATTAGACTCATGAGCACTTCTAATTCAAATTTTAAATTTTTTTTGTAATATATATAATCTTTTTTTATCTTTTTTTAATCTTTTAAATAGAGGATGAATTCAAGATGTGAATTTATATATATATATATATATGATATTTTAAAAGAATTTATATTTTATGTACTCTTTATGTTTTATCCATGATCAATGCATGATTCCTCTTATTGAAATTAAACTATTGATAATTTATATACTATTAGTGTATTATATTTTATACATTATAAAATTTTTTTTATATTTAATGAATTATCAATGTAAAAATACATATACCGTTAATGAATTAATAAACAAATGTTAAAAAAATCTTTAAAATAAATGCAAATAATTATAATTTTTAATTTTTTTTAAATATAATTTTTACTATGTGAATCAACGTCAATGCGTAAATTTATATAAAATATTTTAAATATTTTAATAATATAATATTATTTAATTTACGGATAATATATAAATGCATCAAGCGTAAATCTTTTTTTTTACTCAAGAGTGTATCCAAATTTATTACTTAGTGTTCCATTCTATACATCTGATTAATTCTTCTTTTTTGGGTTATTCGAAATTATCAGTTTGCATACAAATTAAGGTGACTGTCATAACTACTTCGTCAAATTAAAAGCGCATGTAGATTCTCAATTTTTCCTGAGTTTAGATAAAGTTAGGAGGAGAACGAAAGAATTCTTTAATTTCATCTATAAATTTAAAACCAACTTTTAAATAAATGAATACAAGCATTTATTACCGAGTTTAATGCTTAAAATGAATGAAATGACATTTAAGCCTTTAAATTTAATATGTAACTAAAAATATATTAAATTTTTTGATTGAAGTGTTAAAAGACTAAAAGTCGATATCTTTTACTTGTAAAGCTTAAAGAATTATTAGGTACACCCTTTCTATTACATAAGCAATGGTCCTTTCTAATGACATTATAACATATAAGTAATTTTTTACACATCATATATGATTTGGTAAAAATAAGAAAATACTTCATTTAAAACTTAAAAAATGTTTAGAAAAATAAAAAAAAAGCAATGGGAGATGATAGCAGTAGAGAAAATGACGAGAAGGAACAGGATCAAACTTGGCCAATTGTATGGTGGTCGATGGCGACAGCAGCAGCGGCTTTTAAAGAAACCCTTGGTCTCGTAACCTTAATTTTTTTTTATCAATTCAAACTGTTGATCAATTTGCCGGAACGACAGTCTTACTGCTGGCTCCCATTGCCCAGCTTGATTACGAGCGCCAACAAAGGAAGCATAAGTATTGCCTGGCTTTAGTTTTTCTCATAGTCATCAGCACTATCAGATTCCTTCGATGCTCAATTCGACCTCATTCGAATATGGATGTTGACGATCTCGAGGCATCACTCAATCATCGCAAACTTACAGCCTTCAGTTTGGATTTAGATCTAAACAAAATTCTCAAATACAAATATTCAGTTTTTATCTTCAAAATTATAAATGCAAAATCAAAATTTTCAAGGAAAAAAAAGTTTGTTTATTCTATGAATTTATGCATTGAAAGAAGATTTTTGCAGTCAGGTTACCGTCGCCTCCCGATGCATTTTCTTTTGTAAACAGCTTTTAATTTTTTTCTTTATTTTTTTCCTTTATTATTTTAATGTTATTATTTTCTCTTTTTTACGTAATCATATATGTCGTGTAAAAAATTTCTTACATATTATAATATTATTAAAAAAAACCATCATTGACGTGATAGGAATTATCTATCTAATAATTTCTCATAAAGCTGAGGATCAATATCCACTCTTAAGGCTCTCAGCCATTCCCAAGATGCAGCTAAGTACATTCTTGCTAAAACTCACCGTATGCTCTGACCATTCGCGTTGCCTTTTTTTTTTTTTTTTTTTTTGTATAAAAAAATTGAAAATATAACCATAAACCTGATCATTCGTTGAATTATAACGTTGGTTTAGGAAGACACGAATTTAATTTTCTTATTTCGAAGGGCTTGTGATGATTTTTTTTTTTTTTTTGCAACAGCTCATTAATTTTTCAAGCAATAAATGATTGACTTCATAAATAATGTATTTATTTAATATAATTTAAATGAAAGCAGTACATTAACATGCAAGGATTATTTCCTATAATCCTTTCAGAGATAAGGATGTTGGTGATTTTTGAGAGGATTTAAGATTGCTGCTTAAGGCTC
>JBBYHK010000006.1:17374601-17390590 GCA_038382065.1 Adansonia grandidieri | reverse complement strand
CCGATAAATAGGTATAATGGCAATTAATAATGCATTGGCCATGAAACACGAGATTTGCTTCAATTTGTTTTTCTTTTATTAGACGAATGTGTTTAGTTTCCCATATCTATATGCATGATGCATTTGGTTTCCAAATTAAGTTAAAGAGACTGGAGTTTTTTTTCAAAGGACGTTTAAACGTACGTTTTGAAATAAGCAAATAAGTCTTAAATTTCGGTACTAACCTTGTCGAGGCTTTTGTCCCAAGTTGGCTTTGCCAAACACTTTTCAAAGTCCTTCACTGTTTTTTCCGAATTGGTTAAATTATTATCACCAAACTTTTCACCATTTTCACATGAAACTTCAATGTGGGGATACATGGTTAAACCTCCTTCACACTGCTTAAATTTTATAGTTACCTGTCATAATCTAATTTGCTTAAGATTGTTCCAAAGATTAGAAAAATAATTTTACACAGTTTAACTGAAATTTGAACATAAAATTTATTAACTTTCATCTTTTTAAAGTAATTATATGAATCAATCAAATTAAATCCGTCTTCAGATTAAAGGGCACGATGAGCGGAGGAAAAAAAAAAAAAAAAGAGAATGCAAAAGGTAAACATGTTGACATTCTTCTGGGTTCCACTACATTTTGCGAGCAATTTCCAGGGTCACCAAAGCCATGTGAAAATATATGCAATAAAGCCATGAGAAAACAACTATACAGTACGCCAAAGAAGACCTATCTTGGCCAGGATGTTGTGCGCCTCTTAAGTCTAAAGGAGCTCCCAAGGCAAGTCATTCTCACAATTCTCATCATGCATTTTGGATAATTTCATTGGGAAAAGGCGGCCTGCCATTAATATATAATCTTCATCTCTAAATAAATGATTCAATAATAATTGCCCTACCAAATGCTGCTTTTGTGTAGAAGCAGCTTTATTAATTCAAGATTCTGCTTAGGAGGAAAAAAAATTATTGCTTAATTTAAGAATCTCCTTTTGGGGAAATTTAGTGGTTGCCGTTGTTAAATCATCTTTAAACCAAAACTTTTAGTTGGGAAAAAAAAATAATGCGGCCTTAATTATATGCAAGCTTGCCTGCTGGTTGTGTGAACTTTCCATTAACAGCTGCTGGATTTGTCCCTCAAATCCTTGCTAGTTATTATTATAAATTGAAAAAAATAAGATCGTTCATAAATTAACTTAAATTGACTTAATCGATAAAATTTGATTAATTTGATTTGGGTAAGTCAGTTTGATAGTTATGTTAGTTACTTATCGTAGTTTATTTGATTAATTCCATCAGTTTTCTGTTAGTAAAAGTATTAACTCAATAGATCAAATTAACCAAACTTTTAATATTTATATATTTATATATATATTAAAAACTTAATTAAACCCATACCAAAATCAAATATATAACCTACTAGTTCAAGACCTAAGAAACTAATTTAATCAAATTAACCGATCGAACCGATTTAAAATTTTATCGATTCGATTAATTTAATTATGATAAAAAAATTGATCAATTCTTTTAATAAATTAATTAGTTTAATTTTTAATTTTTCTGATGAAATCAATTGAACTGATTAAATGTACAGTCTTTTGAAAAGGAAGCATATAATTTTTCTTGCTTCCGTACGAATCGAATTAGTAAATAGTTTAAGCTTAGTTATCTTGATTTTTTTAATTTTCCTTTTTTATATATTCGCTATTTTTTTGGGTATTAAAGGTTACTTCGTGGCACATTGTTTGCCTAATAAAGCATGACGTGACACAAGCAAAACCTTAACGTCATTGTAAACCACATTTCATCACCGTTAGCTTCCCCAAGGTTGGGTTATTCGATAAAGTCTAAAGATTTAATCGATATTTGATAAAATTTAAATAAATATATTAGATTTAAAAAATAAGTTTAGATAAAAAAAATTAAGTTTGATTAAAAAATAAGCTAGGCTTTGGGTCTAATTTTTAAATCTTGAACCCGACTCGATCCAGCATATTTTACTATTACATTATATATATTTATTTATTTTATATTTTATGTATTATATAATTTTTATTATATAAACAATACATATATATAATGTTAGTATAAACTTTAAAAATTAAGTTAAATTATTTATATTTATGAACTTAATAAAAGAAAAATATTAAATTAATAAAGATTAAATTTTTAAAAAATATATTTTTAAAAAAATAAATTATAAAAAATATAATATGGGTGGATCTAAATAGGTTTATATTATCTATTTATAAATATGAGTGGACTTAATCAAAATTTGAAACTCGTATTTTAAGTCAAATTAAACTTGAACAAACATATTTAATATTAATATTATGTTCAAGTTCGATTCAAATCTAACATGACCTGTCTAATGAGTAGGTCTAGTGGCCGTGACTTGAATAATTTTTTTAAACTCTGTTTTTGCTTCACAAAAAGACAGGTTTCCACGTGATATAAACTATGTCTTTGACAGCTTTAAATTTAAGGCAAGGAGGATCAAATTCAAGGAAGTTAGGAGGCGTTTGCAGGTGGAATTTGCCGAGGAGTAATAAATAATTAAAGAATCATCAGAGTTTGAATTTTAAAGGTGTCCTTTATTTTAAAAATATATAAGAAGAAACAAATAAAGAACAGAGAGAACATCAATACCTTGAGATTTTGAGTTTTGCCGCCTATTAAAATTTAATCGAATCAAGTTAAATTTAAATAATAAATATTTAAGTTTGAGTTTATGTTGTCGGTTCGAGTCTTACCTCATTCAAATGACTCATTTCGTATATCTAGACAAATCCCAATTAATCCAATGGGTAAATTTTCTTTTTCTTTTTTTTTCAGCAAAATATTTATTCCAACAGGTTTTTACCCTTTACAATTTTCAATTAAATAGTTGTACTACTAATTCTGCATAAGCATACATGAACAATGGACATCTTTTGGACAGAAAGGAAGAAAAAGAAAATTTGACCACATAATTTGTAGGAATAAAACATAAAATAAATTAATTAAATTAAATAAATATAAATCATATAAAAAAGATTTTAACTTAAAAGGATTCTATTTTAAAAAAATTTTTATATTTAATCAATCGGCTTCACTAAATTCAGAAAAAAGTATTGAAATAATTACACCTCCCTTTTTTTTCTTTTCATTTGGGGAACTTTGACGGTGCTTATAGGCACCCGTTAACCTTTTCTATAAAATATTATAACAATATATAATATTAAATTAATTTTACATTAATATAAATAAATTTTTTTATCATATATTTTTTTAGTTAATCTTATTATATATATATCAAGTCGTCCTTGCCTTCACTATAAAATAAGAGATAAAAAAATGATAAAAATGATTTTTTTATCTTAAATTTAATAGTATTAAAAAAAATATCGTCACTAATTTAATTGTGTCGAGGATATTTTTTAAAGATAATTTAAAAAAAATTTTGCTTTAAAATTTTTAACAATGATTTTTTATTTTTTAAAAATAATTATTATTTATTTTTATTTTTCTAAATATTTGTAGTGCGTCACAATACATGTCATTTACAACCACTACAACAGGACAATTTGTAAACTTAGATAAAATAAGAAAAAATAATTATTTTCATATAAATGGGATGTAGTTAGTAGTATAGCTTCGCTTAATATTTTAATATGAAAAAGTACAATTTTCAACGCAACCGACAAAAAAGATGGGAATGTGCTAAGGAGAGCTGAGATTTTGCAGTGGAGGTTATGTAAGAGAGTGGTTGTTCCATCAGTTGTTGGCTAAAAATCATGATTTAGGCACGGAATTAGATAAATAGCGATAGTGAGTAGGGTTAGGCCCCGTCAATTCATCGGTCATATCGGACAGGGTACTGCTACGGAGACAATGTCCAGGAATGTAAATAGCAAACTTTACGATTTCTTTTCTTTCATATGTATATATATATATATATATATTCATAGTAATTTATCACTATATGCAACTCGACTGAACCACATCTGCAATAATAATTCAAATTTTTGATATCAAGATTTTCATATATCGACACTAATTTTTTTATATATAAAAATTAAAATTACTTATAAATTTTCGTAATCATCATTTTAAAATTAAAAATTTAATATTTTATAAGCAGAGCATTCAATTATTTATATTAACTAATATCCTTGAATTCAAGTTGTTCAATTATGTGAAGAACTAAATCAAAGACGTCCGTGCTTAATTATTTATCACAAAACTCAATGTGTAGAATTTAATTATGGAAATATTAATGAGAATAACCCTTTTTTCTTAGCTTCTCAAATTGGCCATGAACCCACATCATTGATAGTCCATCTATATATATATATATATCTGTCTATGATTCTATTTCTATATATAAAGAGCAGCTATTCAAGGCGCACCATTTTGGCATTGCTCCGTTTGTACAGTTCATAAATCATGAGGCTTTTTCGCTTATCTTGTCGCTACAGGTTTATAGCAAGGAATACTGCCCAAAGTTCCTTGCGACCTTGATGACGAGAAATTATTACATGGTCCTTCCCACCTGAAACCATAATCCCAACCGATAAAATTAAAACATATTATATTTTTAATCCACATTATTTTTACACATGTAAGTTTATGTTTTTAACCTTTCTTTTCTTTCTTTAAATTCTCCTTTAATCGTCTTTATTTCTTTTCTCCGTTGAATTTTACTTCTGTCTTCATTTTTCTTTGTTGTATTGCACTTTTTTTATATAACACTTTATGTTTTTTCAGATTAAATAAATAATACAATGTAGCTTCATCTACATATTTTTTAATTTCTTTTTATCTTTTAAAATATTGATGAAATACCCAATTTACTAATCAACTTAAATTTTCGATTGAAGTATAAAGCAAAAAAATTGGCTTTGCTCCTTTGGAGCAAGAAAGACATAATTTCCTTTAATATCCATCATCGTCAAGACCATTTTTTGTTGAGCATGGCCTGTATCACTTTGTTTTGTTTATATAGAGAAAAAGAAGAGAGAAAGGCAGAAAAGAGGAAAAACAAAGAGAGAAAAATTTAATTTTGTTGTTAGAGAGAGAGAGGAAATTAAAAAAAAAAAAACTAATATCTTACATATTGAAGTATAAAAATAATGTAAATTAAAAATATAATATATTTTAATTTTATTAATTAAAATTATAATTAAAACAGATTCATGTAATAATTTCTGTCCATGACCCTGTTAAAGAAGAAAGCTATAGGCCTATAGCTATTATTTTTTCTGACTGGAATATAGAATGTTGACGAAGAAAATCTGCAGCTAGATCATATATTATTTGATTGATTGTGGCTTTGGGACCTGATCAGCAGGTTTTACCAACTGAGCTATTATTTCATGCCAAGGTCAAGCTTTACGTCTACAAAATAATGGCAATTCTCTTTTTCATTTTTGATTTCTCTTTTCTTAATAGATTGCCGTCAATCAAGAATAATAGTATATTCTTTTCTGCTAATTATACTTGGTTTTAAAAAATCGAATCAAATTGATTAATTAAATTAATAAATTTAAAAGTTGATGGGATGTTTAATTTTGTATAATTATAAAATTTAAAAATTTTTAAATTGATAAAAAAATATATTAAATCAAAAAAAATTAAAAAATAAAATATTATATTATTTAATTAAATATATATTTTTATTAAATATTTATTATATTTAATATTAAAATTATTTATTTAATATTTAAATTTTTTAATACAATTAATTAATTCAATTAATCTAATATATTAATCTTATAATCGGAAGTCTCATTGGCTCTGACTTTTTATTTAATTTTTTTAAACATTGATTATACTTTTGAGATGATTTTTGTCACAAATTTCAACTATCAAATAAAAGATTATTGATTCGATCCCCAAACATTTTTCTTAAACATTAATTATACTTTCGAGATGGTGTATTTCACAATTTTCAACTATCAAATGAAAGATTAAGCCGTTGGTAAAATCAAGGAAAGCGAAGTGGTCCTCTCATCTCGCCTCGATACTATTACATTGCATGGAGATAATATAAAAATAATTAAAATATTATATAAATATAATATATTATAAAAAATAAAATAAATAATTTATTAATATATTAATATAAATTATTAAAATATAAAATTTTATATTAATATATAATAAATTAAATATAATTATAATATAAAAATAATCAATTTTGACGCATATATAAATCGTAAGAGGCCGTTCGAGTTAGCTTACTCCAAAATACTAGAATATCGTACATGGGCTTTTACAGTTTGTTTTAATCAAATAATAAGCGTAGATCCGTGCATTAGCATACAAAAAGATGGAATCAATAATAATAAATGAAAAAAATGGTTTAATTGTTTTTGTTTTATCCTACTGATTTTTGTAGCGTTCAGTGCAATTAGAGGAGCGACAGTAGTCGATAGTGCCGATGGCAAGCCCCCAGGCCCAGTCCCCCAACACCTCCCACGCGCTACAAAGGTCATCCCCATGACGTCTTTCTTGGTCCTGGGGGCCATGAAAGCTCACTGGCTCCGACGTCCGAACCAGGCCAGCAGCACGTGTAAAACAAGTGATGTGTATATGTATAATTGTAAAGCAAGAGATTCTGTTGGGATATAGAGGTGTAGATGCAAAAAACGTTGTACTTGAGTCACTTTCTTTTTCGCATTAATTATATAAATATATTAAAAATTATAAAATAAATTAAAATTTTAAATATAAATATAATATAACTATTAAATGCATTGAATTAATTATATTTAATTATACGATTGCGTATTCATATATGTTTACATTGTGTCCACCATTACGTATAAAGAGGTGGTTTTAGATGTTCTTTTCAAATAGATATTAAGGTCGAGGGTCGTAGTTGAGATGTGGGCTTGCCCCCCGCTTTCGCACATTTCTATGTCCAAAGTTCTACCCAATTTTTTTGGGTGGGACCGACCGTTCTTTACAACCTATATTGTGAGACCTACTTTCTTTTGTATTCACTCATTTTTTTTAAAATTTATATTTTATAATATAGTTTTTACGAAATCAAATATTTTTTATTAAAAATTTTTATAAGTAAAGGCATATAATTTTATTTTAATAAAATCACATTATGTTATTTATTAATTTATAAATTATGTGTATTAAATATATAATATATAAATTTATATATAATTAGATATTTTGATTATATTTTATTTATATAAAAATATAAAATTTTAAAAATAAATATAAATAATTTTACTACAACGCATCGAGTATAAATCTTTTCCTGTTATCTATATATATTTGGTTGCATATTTATCTCTGCGGTCTCAAGCTTTTAAGTGATTGGCTCTTCTTAAAGGCATCGACCTCATACTAAGGACAGCAATGGCGATGATACCCGAACTTTTCATGCATCTTTGGACCATTGGCATTCGTGTCCTACCACTATTATAAATTGTCATGACTGCATTACACCCTTGACGCATACCCACCCTTTCTCCCGCCTTGTCATTGCCCTTCCTTTTCTCTTTCGGTTAGTGTCTCTCTTTCCCTCCCAGGGCTGATCAGTTGCATTTCTAAAAACATTATCTACTATATCAGTTATATATCTGATATCAGCAAGGAAAAGCCATCCTTTTGTTTCCTGATTTGAAAGAGATCAGCTAATGTCAGAAGATATGAATCTATCCATAAATGGCCAGTCTCAGGTCCCTCCTGGCTTTAGATTTCATCCCACAGAAGAGGAGCTTCTTCACTATTACCTTAGAAAGAAAGTGGCTTATGAAAAGATAGATCTGGATGTTATAAAAGAAGTTGATCTTAACACGCTTGAGCCATGGGAGATACAAGGTACTCGTAAGTTAAACACATCTATGTGAGTTTGATTAAAAAAAGTAAAAAAAAATTATGAAATTCTTCTGCTTTTTTTTTTTGTGGGTTACATGCAGACAAGTGCAAAATAGGTTCGACGCCACAGAATGATTGGTACTTCTTCAGCCATAAGGACAAGAAATATCCGACGGGAACGCGAACTAATCGCGCAACAGCTGCCGGTTTCTGGAAAGCAACTGGGCGTGACAAGATTATCTATTCTGGGTTTAGAAGAATTGGATTGAGGAAGACATTGGTTTTTTATAAAGGAAGAGCTCCTCATGGTCAAAAATCTGATTGGATTATGCACGAGTACAGGCTTGAAGATAACACTTCCCCTGACTCTAATGTAAGTAGTCCTGAATACAATAATCAAGCATTTCGTACAAATCAGTCTGATATTCTATCTTTGGTCTTTGTAATCTTAATAGCAACGAAATCCTCAATCCTGAATCTCTTTTGGTTTATATTAAATTATTAAATGGGTCCAGGCTTCCAATCCCAATGGAGATTCTGTGGCTGAAGATGGTTGGGTGGTTTGCCGTGTATTTAGAAAGAGGAATTATCAGAAAACCCTAGAGAGTCCGAAAAGCTCCTCCTCCACTTCTCAGGATTCAAAAGCGCAGATGCTTTGCTCAGGCAACGATGGGGTTCTCGATCAAGTTCTTCACTACATGGGAAGGACTTGTAAGAGGGAGAATGATTTCTTGAGCAACATGAACCCCTTCCCTACCACCAACGACAACAGCAACAATCTGATCAGAATGCTTGTCGCAAAGAACGTAGGAATCAGCGATGGATTACATGAAAAGTTTATGCATCTGCCACGGCTGGAAAGCCCAACGCTTCCTTCTCTTCCCATGACGAGTAGCCCACTCTTCGATCAAGAAACAGGCTTCAAATCTTGTTACCAATCCATTGGTGACATGCTGACTGAAACCGAACCATCTACAATCAACCAAGGGGACGGTGCGTGTGATCACATGGGTTCAGCAATTGAGAATAATAACGAGTCCAAACATATTGGCGTTGATGACTTGGTTACCCTGGACCGATTTGTGGCATCCCAGCTAAATGGTCAAGTAGACACCAGCAAGCAACTATCATGTTTTAGTAACCCTAGTGCGGTTTTCAGTCTTTGTCACGATGATGTTATTCAAGTATCGCACATAAATTTGCACAGGTCAAATCAAAGCTCGGAGGTCTACAGCAACTAGAATGATCCATGGAGCTTGACGAAGTCATCTTCACCGTCGTCATCAGATCCGAACCCTTATGCATTCGGTCAGTATAATTGAAGTACAAGTCAAGATCATACAAAGAAGCCTGCTCAATATTGATCAAAGTCTCTTATACTTTGGTATTTGTGGACATATGTATATTTAGACTAAAATAAATATACATATGTATTTGCATAAATAAGGGTGAAATAAGAGAGCTGAGGAGGCATAGTCAAGTTCACCTAATAATGATGTCATTGATTCTAATTAAGTACACTGTATCATCTTTGGAGAAATAATTAATACACAGTTTCATAGTTTTAAATCACATTTGTAGATTTTTTTGTGGCATCATAATTAAAAATATCACGAATATTATATAATGTGATTGCGATGCCACAAGCATGAAATTTTTTTGAAAATTCATAATTGCATTTATGATAACTTATTTATGAATTTTAGAGTGAAATTCTCATACTACAGTGTTTATAGTCATTTAATATGAATTTTATTATTCATAATTATACACATTTTAGTTTTCAAGACTATACAATTTGATAGGACTTATTTATATTTTATAGACAACACAGCAATAGCAGTAAAAGTATTATTATATAGAAATAATCAAATGAAAGCCCTATAAAACAAATTACGCCCAAACAATTTTCAACAAAAACATGTTTGTCTTACTCTTATTGGGCTGGTTTTCTGATATTTCTTGAAGAGATAAAAGCTTCCTAGAACTTGACAAGCCATCTGATTTTGGCAAAGAAATCCAGACGTAGAGCAACTCCATATTTAAATTTTATTGCATTTGCAGCTATTATTCTCCAATTCTTTTAGAATAAACTTTCTGTATAGATCATTATCCCTTATAAATGATATTAGATTCATGTTATTTAACTTTGAACAATGGTTGTTTGCAGAGACGGTATGATCTATACTTTTTTTTTTCTCTATGCATACATGTCTTTTAATTGTAGATTTTCACTTCAGCGGTATGCTTTTCAGACTTTTCTTTTTGTTTCCTTTTTCAATTAAAGCCTCTATCATATATTTCATGTTGCATTTTTTATGAATTGCGGTCTATAGCGGTATTGCAGACCTTATTTTCTATTATTAGTGTTATGTTACAGCTATTACATTGCGAGTAGTCATCAAAACGAATGTGATTGCGAGCCAAGGTGACAGTATGATGGCTTTGCGGTACGGCATCTTTCAGATCCATTATGAAACGTAACGATCTATTTTAAAACTACGTATATATACATCTATGCTCCTTTCTATTTGTAATCATTTCCAACGGGGAGGAGATTGTGGCCTTACTCTAATTCGCTAACTATCTCAAAAAAAAAAGAAAAAGCTTGATCATAGGTTAGTGCTGACTTTAAAGTCAGTAGTCTGGGGCTCATGTGTGTGATGGGTCTCACACCAAAAACACAAATAATTATATCCACTTGGTTGCATCACATTGCAAAAGTGGTCTTTCATATACATACATACATACATATATATATGTTGGGCCCTTAATAAAAATAATAGCGAAATAACATCATTAGATCTATTGGATTTAAACAGTTCAGTTAGTCAAAAATACTGAAAAATATAAAATTTAAGTCAAGTAATAATTTTTATACAAAAATAAAGAACACCAAATTTTATATGAAAAACTCTCCGAAATAGAGAGAAAAACCACAGGGCGAAATCCGAGTAGAATCCACTATGAAAATAGATAAATTACAAAATTACAATATTTTAAGCTTTTGATTAAAGCTTAAGATTCACAACAATCTCTCCCGAATTGGACAAAGTATTGTAATTCTCTATGATTAACAATACCTCGATAGCTATCCCAAAGATTCAATTGTTGAATACCCTATTTTCTCTCTTTGCTCTCTTAATATAACACTAACTCTACTCTACTCTTTTACAATGCCTCTCTCTTTTCTTTCTTTCTCTTGGTTGATACCTTAAACAATTGCATCCAATACCCCCTTTATATAGCCGATGCCATGGCCGATAGCAACTGTGAAAGAAATTGTATTTCTTTCTTTCTTTTTCAGCTCTGCAACTTTGCAGAGCATTGCATTAAATAGCTTTGAAGTTGAATGGTTATTGGCTATTCAATTTCAAACTTCTTCACTGGCCAAGCAATTGCAATGTCAACAATTGCATATGGAAGCTTTAACGGGACTAGATCCCATATTTGACTGACAATATATATATTGCTTGCAAATGAAAAAAATATATAAAAGAAAAGAAATGAAATCAAAATCAGCAATTTGTAAATGGTGCTGTCGGGGAAGATTGAGATATGAAGGATATTGTTGTCTCACCTAACGCACGAGAGAGCCTATCCTTTAATATTAGGAAAAAAAAGAAAAAAAGAACTTTTCATTTTCTTTCTTATGTTATGCATATTAAAATTCCGAACACACAGTGTGTGACTAGTCTAATGCTTTCGATATGTTCGAACTAGCCATGTCATGGATAAACCTGCTTATGGGTCTTGAATTAAAATTCGGATTGGGTTTGAATATGATATTAATATTAAATATGCTTGCTCAAGTTCGACCCGACCTGAAATATAGGCCTCGAATTTTGCCTAAGCCCGCCCATATTTGTAAATAGATAGTCCAAGCCCTTTTAGCTCCGATCATATTATATGTTTTTATAATTAATTGTTTAAAAATATATATTTTTTAAATTTAATCTTTATTTATTTAATAATTTTATTGTATTAAGTTTATAAATATAAATAATTTAACTTAGTTTTTAAAGTTTACACTATAATATTATATATACATATATTATTTATATTATAAAAATTACATAATATATAAAATATTAAATAAATATATATAATGTAATTGTAAAATAGGCCAGGTCGGGTTAGGCTCGGGCTATGAGAGTTGGACCCAGACCCGGCTCATTTTTTAATCGATCTTATTTTTTTGTGTAAACTCATTTTTTGGGCCTAATATATTTGTCTAAGGTCCAAATAATTTTAGAAGTTTATTAAAAAAAAAATAGGCTGTTCACCAGTTCCAGGTCCTGGTTTATCCCTCATTCCCTTGTGAAAAATGTTTGGTGTCTTCATTTCGTGAATGAAGGGCAATTAATTCAAGCATGTACAGCTGGTGCAAAAGGAGATTAATTGCTTGTAAAAAAACATATAACTATTGAATACAATTTTTTAAAATAAAATAAAGAGTTTGGAAATTTAACTGTTGGGTTAAGTATGATTAGCTATTATGAAGCTTCCTTAAATAGTTTTATACATGTTGAAGCCGATCAATTAGGGAAAGAAAGCATAATATCCACCATGTGAGATATCAAACAAACTAATCATTAGGTTTTACTTTTTCCGCTTTTTCATAATCTTCATCACCCATAAATTGGTACAATTTAAAGTTTCCAGCAAAGTAATAATAATTGACTGAACAATTTTATAGAAAGGGGTCCCGGAGCACTTTAATGTATGAAGTTCATTGACTTCATGAATTGGCCCTGATTACTTATTTGTAATCCTTGAAGTTGAAAAGGGAATTTCTTTCTCCAAACTTCTTGGTTCATCTCATTAGAATTTACAGTAAGAATTACCCATTTAATCCATCCCTACATGTCTGTCTTATATTTGTAGTACCAAATTTCGAAATTTAATTGATTTATTTAATCATTTTAAGGTATGACATTTAAAAAAGTTTGAAATCTTTATCTTTTAACCATGATCTTATTTATAAAAAAAATAATTAATTATTGTTAATTTGAACAGCACGTCTGCACCCTCTTTTCCTTTTCCTCCCTCGTGCTTGTACTAAAAGAAAAACAAGAGGAAGAAGAAGAAAAAAAGCATGCTTAATTTTTAGCAAGTGCCAAATAAAATAAAACAAAAAATGAAAAAGCAGATAATGACTGTACATGGATTCAAATGTTTCATGGGACAAAATCATGGCTGGCTGTACCAACTTTGATTATATATTTTGCAATGAAAGAAGAAAGTGTTAGAATTTTGCCAATTAATTCTACAAAAATTGCAAGTCGAACTCCATAAAAATATAGCATAGTGTCCATTTATTTAGTCTTAATTTGTTATATTAATAAACTCTACCTCTTTTAGCACTTTTTCTCACTATTTTATCTGCATCCAGCAGGATACCTTACTTAATCAGCATTTTCCCCCGTTTCATTATCACATGGTTCAAACTTCTACCTTAGAACTTGATAAGCCAATTTATTCTTTTGTGACGAACATAATCTCAATGATCTTATATTATAAGAATTTTTTGATACATAAAAGCCGTTATCCGAAGATAAGAGAAATGTTATAAATATTAAAATTCGATCTTTAAATATATTAAATATCAATTAATTACTTAAATTAATTAAATTAAATTTTAAATTTATTGACTATCACAAATTACATCAATAAATTTGTTCATTTTTATTTATTTTTAATTTACTTTTTTTTTCTTTTATCATTCGAAAATATCAATGTCGCATGTGTTAAATCCAAAATTTTGATACCTCCAAACTCGTTCCCAATTCAGAAAATTGGCAAAGGTGTCTTATCAATCTATGAAAAAAAAATCATCATTTCTGTTCTAAAATGTTGAATGTTTGGTCGTCAAGCGATTATTACAACTCTGCTCCACATCTAAACACAAAATGCGACAAAGGTCTTCACCTCACTCTCATTATTTTGTCGTTGGAATCTTTTTTTATACTAACATTTTTCAAGTTTCTAGAACGAAAGTTCAGTCCCACTGAATAACATGGAAATTACGCATCCATGGGCACCCATCGAGGTCCAGCTGCAAATGAAGATTGGATCAAGCTCGCTTCGTCTACGGAGCTGTCGATTTTACTTTGACCATCCCATGTAAATATTGTAACTATGATCTGTCGAGTTGATTCTTTGTTGCAGGTTTATTTTGCTTAAATATAATATCAATTATTCAAAAAAGATATAGCAATTATGATATAACAGCATTTTATTACTATTAATCCTACCAAAGCAGAGAACTACAATTACCAATTTATTTGTGCAAAGGGATTTTCATTTCATAATTAGAATCGGTAAATCATGGGACATGCGATGAAATGAGAAAGAGGCCAATCCATAATTTTAAGGTTCTATCGACAGAACTGACCCCACATCAAAAGGTATATATTGATTGGTCTTTTTCATACAAGAATTTCTGGTTTGTAGGGCCTAAATGCTTAATAATATTGCTGCTCTCTTTCTGAAGTCTTCTTCAACTAATTTTACACTATCTTTCTTTTTTTTAATATTTTTCACAGCCTTCTGTAAGCTACTATTAATTCATCATAGCTATTACTTACTTAGAGATGCTCACGAACAAATATATTTTTACACTAATATATCATCATCTTGTTAAAGAAAAAGACATTATATTCTCAAAAAGACGAGTGCAGAGTTAATCTTTATTTTAACTACATAATTTGATACAATCTCTATAAAAAAAATAAAAACCGTAATTTATGTAAAATTAATTCGACCACAATTTACGTGCATCTAGTAATTATATTCCAAAAACTTAATGCAAAAACGTTGCAAATTCAGTTAAGCTAACTCATAAACCAAATGAACTAAGCTAAGAAGATTTATCCCAAGTTCTGAAATACAGGGCCAAATGTAGTTTATTTATACTAATTCGTAGTTGCAATGTTAATTATTTACGGTGGATATCAGTCTAGTTAAAGCAGATATGAATATGGCTAGGTGCATATGGGACCAGATTATTAGGCAAAATGTAACATCCAGGAGAATGAAATGAAGGTACCATAGCTTCACAAAAGTCTATCCAGGAAAAAAATTGGTAGGGTTTTGAGTTGGGAAGCTTGGTGGAAAAAAAAATTGAATCATTCCCCTAATCTGATGTGATTACAATTCAAAAAGCCACTTCTTTGTATTCTACTTTCTTCATCTTTATGTTCTTAGAGGTTAATAATATTGATCAAGAGTAACGATTTGGAATTTGTAAAACCAAATTTAGGGTTTGTTTGGGTTTTTTTTTTTTTTTTTCAGTCTATGGTCTAGAAAACGCGTTTCACTAATTAAAATTATTTTTATATTAATTTTTATAATTAAATTTAAATAAAAATATTTTTATTACTTTTAAATTTAAATTAACAAAATTCATCTTAAACTTTAATTAAACAGGCCGTCTAACTATGGGCAGTCAGAACATGTCTTCCACCATAATTGTTTGATGGCATGATTTACCATCAAAAGCCTGTTTTATTTGTTATGCAATGCACAAGCTCAAACCTGTTTTGAAGCTGTGGGCCTATCGCCTGACCTCACGCTGTCGACCAGGCAAGCCACAAAGGCCCAGGTCAATTGCCCAACACTAAGAAATTCAGAATCCCGCAGGTTAGCAATATTCAAATACCCATTACTCAGCTACCAATAACACCGGATAGAGGTGGTGTATGGAGGCTCGAGGGTAGCTCGAAGTGCAAACCATGCCAAAACTTTTCCTGAAAAGATATTCACCAAATCAGTGATAAATGATGTCTTCAGTTCTTTCAAAGAAGTGTGCGGTGAAGAAAAAATTCAAAAGTTTGTAGTATGCCCCTTGTTGATGATTTTGAGAACGTGGAGAGGTTTGAGTTTGATTGTGAAGTGTATGGAGGTAGAGCAAGGTAGAGTAGAACATGTTCCGATATTTAAGTTTGGCAAAGATCTACGAAAGAAAGGGAAAAAATAAAAATAAAGACCAAAGAGAAAAGAAAAAGCAGCAAAGATTGTCCTAGCGCTTTTAGCAAGCCTTACCTCACAATCATACCTTTTATTCTTGAATGCATGAAAAATTTAAGGCATGTTCACTCTCCGATTAGTTGTGATAACTATCTACCCTCATTTGCCTCAAGGAACAAGATTAGTGCTTACGGACACGTCATT
>JBBYHK010000006.1:17363748-17374501 GCA_038382065.1 Adansonia grandidieri | reverse complement strand
AGAGAAACACTTTAGTATGATAATAGAGAACAAAGATGTATATGTATGCATTGACTCGTTGAATACTTACATCGCTTGCTTCTAACATTTGAAACCTGAACCGCAACAAGCAACGCACAAAATCACCCTAATGTTCCTTCTTAAAAGCATTAAATGATAGCATTGATTTTAATGGAAATTAAACATCTAATCATATTTTACACTGCAATTCAAAACCAATCCTAGTAATTGAACTAGGGATGTAAAAGCAAGGAGACCAAAAGCAACAAAGGCATTCACCAATCATCGCATTCCTAAAGGTTCAGCTTGGCTTATTTAGCTCCAAAAAGAAAACACAGAGAAATGTTCACACGGCTTCAACTCTATAAAGCTCTTATCCATAACTAGGTAAAAAAGTTAGCCACTTCCCATCCTCTCATGTGTTCTTGCCGCAGCCACTGTACTTGTGCTTTGACTACTTCCAATGCCAAGGCACAACGCTTCAGCCAGTGGTCCACCAGGCGGCGAACCCATCCATGAAATTGGATCCTCCATTTGGGGTGGTCTCAAAGCCCTCAAATTTTCCATTGCTAAGCCCATGTTACCAAAAACACCCATTTCACTGTTCTCATCATCTTCGTCTTCTTGATTGTTTTGATTCCCACCCGACATTGACAGTGTAAGAGAAGAGAGTTGTAGCTTCTCTTTTGAAGAAACATGGCGTTTGCTCCCAATTCCGTATATTTCGGCAACCTCCCTCTCGGCTGTTGACGATGCATCAATGAAGCTCCTTGTCTCATCTGAATGTGTTTGTTTGAGATTCAAGGCTCCGCCCGAAGAGGCTAAACTGGGGTTAAACTGCTCAGTGAGATTCTGCTGAGCTTGTTGCAAATTAAGGCGATGGTCTTTATAGCGCTGCCACGCAGAGTTAGAATTGCTAGCAAAAGGACCGGTAGCCTCCCCTTTCATGAACCACTCCAAGCACCTTCACGGGTCAACCATTAACCATCACTTTATTACAGTAGTAAGTTACATAAGACAAACAATCAACATCATGCATTTATACTCATGGATTGTGATGAGTGGATAAGAAAACAACACGAAATACAAGATTTGGTTTATGTTTATCGGATTCAGAGCAGACATATGCAGAGTATTGGGAAATCCAAAGCCTACCTGCGTTGATCAAATGCAGATGTGAATATATGAGCATCGGCCCGGTTGATAAAATGGGGAATTTGATGAAACTGCTTGCTGCTGCTGCCGCTGCTGCTATCAAATGCCATGTTAAGTGTTTGAGATTTGTGATCATGGTTGTTGCTCTTAATGAAGTGGTTTGGCAATTCCACAGGCTTTCTTGAACGCGGTCGGCTCTTATGAGTGTGACGCTCACAGTATTTCTGATCAGGAGCCACGTCTCTCGAGCACCTCCATTTCTTCCCATCTGTTCTTCTGCACCTCCATGGCTCCGGATCCGAGCTAACATTGCTCGAAAATCCCAATTCCAAAGACCCTTTTATCACTATCAACACCATGAAAATTGCATGAAAAAAGGCTAACGACTTGACACTACGTTTAAATTGCTAATATTAAATAAAAGCAGACAAAGAAATGATTAATTACCATTTGAAGGATTTCTAGTTAGGGGTATAAGGAGTTCAGGAGGGACAGAGACAGAGGCCATCATGTACTTGAATATCATAATCTGCCTCTCCAGCTCTTGCCATTGAGCTGCTGTGAAAGGAACTCTAGCGGTCGCAGGCCCCGCCATGTCGCCTATATTAATTAACTTTAGACTTTAAACACCATATGCATTAATCTATACTTTAATTACTTCATTGAAAATTGCAAGAAAAGAAATGATGAATGAAGAAAGCAGAGGAGTTTACCGCAGGAATTGTGGGGAAATGAAGGGTCAGCGGCAGCGCTAAAGGTGGGGTGATGGTGCTGCCGAGACTTTAACACCACTGCAGCAGCAGCAGGACTGATAACATCGTATATATCGCCCACCTGCTTGCTCCTGTTGCAAACAAAAGGCTTACCGTCACAAGCTCCTCCATCAAATCCATCACCACCACAACAAGAAGAAGATGATGATAAAGGCTGATGATGATGGGCCATTGGCATGAAGTTCTTATTTGGAGAAGATTCCTCAATTTCTTGTTGCATCCTCAAACCCAACCCAACATCACACTGATCTGATGATCTTCCCGAACCCTTTCTCTGAGACAACCTGAAAACAGAACAAGACAGCCTTAAACCCCAATCTACTTTCACTCTCTTTTTCTGCAAAAAAAAATTCTTACACGATCCTGCAAATGAATCCCCTTTGTTCCTCTTTACACTTCTCAAGCCAAGCCACTAGTGTTTGTTGCTTGTTTATAAATAAAAAAGTTTGGCAATATTATGATGTAGCGGTGCCGCCATTTTCAGCCATGCCTTTTGCTTTGCTTCCTTTGCTTCCAACATTCGGACCCCTTCTGGAATGCAGACAAAACCAACTTCACTGTGACATCCCCAACGTTAAACATCTCCTAACGCTCTTCTCCAAATCCCCCAATCACTTGTAAATTTGTGATATAATAAAGTTGGAGTTTAATTAATTTATATAATTATTTTAAATATTTAAATTTAATAAATTTTAGATTTTAGATTTAAAATTTACAATATTTTATATATTTAAATTAATTCTTTTTTGTAATAAAAAAATTATAATACAATGTTCTCGTACAATAAAGACTAGATATGGGTTTGACTTTTGATTATTTATAATAAATTAGAAATGAAAAAAATGATGCTTGAAATTAAATGTAAGTTTGCGAATTAATTTTAACATACTTTTATAGGTTGCTTGGATGACCAGTGATATTAACTTCATATATTAAAAATAGTAATAATGGTAAAATTAATTATTATAATGATAAAATTAAAAATAATAATAAAATATATATTTGAATTTAATAGCACTTGACGGTGAGATGAATTATAGTGAGAAGAGAAGTAATTATTAAAAATATTAAAATAAAATTTGTATATAATTAATAATATATTTAAACAAATTAAAATTTAGTAAATGATATTTATTTATTATCTTTATTATTTTTATAATATTTTAATTTTATTTAACATTTTATAATTTTTTAAAAATTAATTCACTTAAAAATATTGGCACAATATAAATTTAAAAATTTGATAGAGTTAATAAAAATAAATAATCTGAAAAATTTTTAAATAAAAATTAAAAAATACATGAAAGAGAAACAATATAAATTTTTTTACCACTTAAATAATTAAATACTTGTAAAAACCAATAAATAAATAAAGAAAATTTCAAAAAAAAAAGATAAAAGTGAGAGATTTTTCTAGCGGTGCCTTAAAAATTTCCATTGGACCCTTAAGGGTCCAGTGGACTGTTTTGCTCCAATGCGGTTGAACTGTACTGGAGCTGGACACCCAAACGGGGGTCTAGTTCAATTGGGGGGGATTTAACCCCTTCAACGCGATTTAGGTGCACCTTTGACTATTAAATTAAAGATTATTGATAACTTTTAGTTTTGTTTATTAGAATTCTCGTTGGCTATGAGTGGTGTTAAAAAATATGATTAAATAAGTTAATTAACTAGGTCAATCGAGAATAAATGATTCTTTTGATTCGAAATATGCTAAAGATCTGAAAATACGATTAATTAAAAGAGAATATATTCAATCGATAATAAATTTACAAATAATTGAATTAAATATAATAAATTATTTTTTAATAAAATTTTTTAAATGATAAAATTTAAATCATTAAACTCTTAATTATATATTAAAACATATATTATTAAATAAAATATGTTTTTTATTAAGTAATTTAATTTATTATTAATAACTAAACCGATAATTTATTATTATTATTTTCATTGCTTGCTTTCAAGGTGCGAAAGAGTCAAGATTCCTTTTCACTTAATTGACTCACGCAATTGTCAAAGTTAACGCCGTTAACTTTTGTGAGAGCATTGGGAGGCGTGAAGGAAAAAAAAGGGGTGGGGTCCATTTGTGTTTCGTGTAAGCGTGTGTTGGATTGGGGACCAAGGCCAATTGATGTGATGTCGTAACTAATTCAATTCGCTATTTTATTTATAAATATTTATACTATATATTTATATATATATATTTTTTACAAAATTGTGCATTAAATTTGGACCTTAGAATTGAGCTTGATTTAGAGCTACCTTTAGCCCTAGGTTTTTTAAACGCTCAAGAAGCTTTACTAATTATGATCATTTTGCAGTTGAGTTTTATCAAATTATAGTGTGGATTTGGATAATTTTATATTGGGAAATGTCAACAAAAAATATGTATTAATGAATTAAATTTAATAAAAATAAATTATTTCTAAAGCACTGCCACCCAAACTCTTCCTTTTCAAATTGTTTAAGTCTCTTTTTTTTTTTAAATTTTTCACAAATTATTAAAAAAATTATAATTATAATTTATTTAATATTTAAAAGCATTGCTTTTTTTTAATAAAAATGGATGTTTCTTAACTTTTTATTATAGAAGTAAAAAGTCATGAAATATAATTTTAAAATATAAAAAGTAAGTAATTTAATTGTTAAAAAAAAAAACATAATTTTGAGACATTTTAAAAGAAAATTATTAATAAAGAAATAAGACAAAGGGAGTATACCTCATTAGAAGTTCAGAACTATTTTAATAAAATTTAGAAAAGATTTAGAGTGCTGTAATTATTAAATCAAACTTTTTTTTTTTGCACATGAAAATATTAATTTAGATACGTATAATAACAATGAAAAATATCAATATATATCTATTGATATTGGTTAAAATAATATTTTTAAAAAAACAATTGTAGTAATTCATTTTTTTTGAACTCAAATAAAAATAATATTTTAAATATAAAATTAAATAATAATTAAATAATTTTAAATAGATACTTATAAATGTCCGTTAACTGAATCCAACTATAAGTTATTCTTGACTCTATTAGACTTCTTGGCTAAAATTTATGTATTAAAATCTAGTAAATATGTATTATAATTGGAAATTTCAAGTCTTAGCTGAGCTTCTTTCAAATTAAGAACATGGTTAGTTAGAAGAGGATCGAATGGAATGCATATGGTTTCACTTAATTTTAGCTAATAAAAGACCAAAGAAAAAGGTATGATATATGGTTTCACAGAAACGAAGGTCTATTTTAAATTTTTATTTATTTATTATCATTTTGTACAATTTCAGTGCGTTAATTGAGTACGGTCAATTAGGTCACGTATCCTTCATACTATATTTTAACCTCGTGTAATAGATGGCTCTCCATGACAGAGGAAAGGGTTTGCTCTTGTGTTCTGTCGCCTTGTTCTTTTTCAGTCTCATTTGTCTCAATTACTATGTAACCAAAGAAATTTATGAGCTTTTTCCCGAAAAATAAAAAATTATGAGCCATGCATTTTTTCTACTTTGTTTCTGATCTTCAATTATTACAAGAGAATTTATTAATTAATTTGCTCCATGGGGTTAACTAAACTTGTAAAGTCTAAACCACAATTACTTAAATAGACGTAATATAAGTGATAAAAAACTTTTATATTTATGAAAGAGAATAAAGTTAGAGTTCATGTAATAGATTTTTGAATAGAATTAATTTTAAATCATAAAACGAAAGAAGATTTTTAACTAAAAACTAAATAAAAATGTAAAGCACAACTAAACATTATCTGAAATTGAACTTCTGAAATGACCAAAATCAAAAGAAGTAATAAGATATTCAAAATGATTTTAAGGTTTTGTGCCTTTACATTATATTTTTTTATAGTTAAAGAGTTACTGCAACTAATCATGATTAAGATTGTTATGCTCTAATTAGTAGACCTCATTTGTTTAGGGACTGCACCTGATTTTAGTCTAGGCAATGAAAAGTCACCATTGCTGATACCTAATTCCACTCTCTTAGTTCAATGCTTTTGATTAGATGTTACTGATCGAGTTTCAGAAGAATTACAAAGTGTTACTTAAGGCTCCCTAACCCTGCACACTTTTGCATTATCAACTATCAACGTCCCAGCTGCTATTTCTAAGAAATGGAAAGATACTTCTAAACTAGTTTCACTACTCTTGAAATAGCAGGTTTAATGCACATGTGATTTGTCCCCAAAGATCCTTCAATTTTGCATATTAGCTTTGTCAAGATCCACGAAATGAGCCTATTGGTAGTAGAACTAGTAAGGGTCTAATTATTTGTCTAGTTTGATAAGTTTAATCCACAAAGATTAAATATTGGATAAAATTTTTACAAATTCGATAAAATCCACCTCAAATTACTATTTAAGAATAAAAAATATTTTTATTTAAAATTAATTATAATATAAAAATAATATTTTAATAATAATGTAAACATAAAATAAATTTTTGGATAGTCCCGTAAATTTAAACAAAAAAAATTAAAAATTTTTTAGTCGTAATCATGAACATAACTATTTTCAAATCTTATATTATTAATGAACGCAAACTCATATGCATCCTGGCAACCTTACAGCAAATTACAAACCCAAACCATATATTTACTCTATTCTTATAATCTTTCAAGAACAATATATTATGTGAAACAATTCAACATGAAAATAAGGAAAAACAAAACAAATTTTAAGCCAAAAAACAAAAGCGAAATTACTTGGAAGTAGTAGGTTTGATGAAGGGAAGTGATTTCTTCCAACACTTTTTAACTCATAATAAGATAATTTGATCGGATGAGCTCTTTTGCTTGAGTAGAATCTTTAACTGAGCTTTTTGGCACTCCAGCTTTGAACCCCAATGCCTACTCTTTGATCCAATTGCTCGAACCACTCTCGGGAATTCGACGAACCCTTTGATCCCTCGCTTGATGTGAGGATTCTCAGGTTCTGAAGATGCTTTTCGTTGAATCGCCATGGATGAAGAGACCGTAGTACTGTTTATATTATCGTAACAGGATAATGACTTTTCACTCAATGCAAATCTTGTTGACTCTCTTGAATCAACGGCAGTGTTACTATTATCACAAGATTTCTCACTGAAAACTAGCTTCGAAAACTTCCTTGAAAGATTGGCAGTGAACTCAGGTTGTCTGCGTTTGGTTTCCTCCAATTTTAATAACTTCTCCTCGAAGAGAATCTTGGCCTCGGTCAGCTTCATTTGAACCCTTTCTTCCCTTAAAACTTCAGCCATCCTTAACATCTTTCTTTCTTCCTCGAATTCCCTTTTCATTCGATCAATCTCTGCCTTTTTTAATGAAATTTCTCTTGCAAGCTCTTCACATATTCTCTCCAATGCTTCTCTTCCCCTTCTTTCCTCACCTAGTTCTTTAGCCAATTTCTTATTGAGGGACTCCGCCTTCTTACGTGCCTTACGTTCGTACTCCAGCTCAGCTTTCAAATCAGTTATTTGGGCTCTGGCAATATCCAATTCGGAATACATAACTGGTTTGGGGAAGGTAAGGTCCCAGAAAGAAGCTGTGATCTTTCGAGCTGACAAAGGGAGTTTCACTTGATGAAGATGCTTGCCACTTTGGCACTGTTGTTGTTGATCCTGATGATGATGATGATGATCAGAATAATAAAATGGATTGTCGTAAAGTTTCCATCTAGGGCAAGTGGTAGGGCTGATGTGTTCTTGAATAATAGTCTCATCCCTGGGATTACGAGTACTGCTGATCATCATCCTCACATCCTCCATATCTTCACCTTTCATTCTGTTTCTGCTTTTTCCGTGTAGCTTTTCCTTTCCTTTTTCACTTTGCTGCTTTTCTTTTCCTGTAATGGGGATTTTCAATTTCAAGAAAGCAATTAGGGTAGGCCCATAATTTATCCTGGAACTTTAAGGAACCAGTTCTAGTGGAGGAGGTCTGCCTCTTTTTAACTCTGCTTTGCTTTTACAATGCACCTTCCAGCCAGCCACTCCAACGGGACGCCAAAACTAGTAACTTTTTATGCACAAGGAACCGGTAAAAATTATCGAGGGGCATAGTATTTGACTGAGAGAATTAATAGACTAATTTTTTTTAATCTGATGCATTCACGCGAGAAAGCCAGAAAGTACGGTGCTAAAGATGAAGCACCTGGCTTTAATGGCTGCAATAAGAAATTTTAAACTGCTAATCGGGTGACCAGATTAACTACTTTTCTACAAATTAAACTGTATTTGCGGATGGAAAACTTAAAAACACAATCGATCATCAATAGTTTTGACTTTATTACTGATGAACCTGAAGAGGCAAATGTAAAATTTGGCTACAAAAACTTGTAATTCCAATTCCTTACTACTCATACCCCATGGAAAAACCTGAATTGGATCCCAAATTGATGGGTTAGTGTGAGCTTATCCGTGAGAATAGGAATCAATTTTCTGAAAGATCGTGCTTTGTGAGTCTCCAATATCCTTTCGACGAGCTATGTTAAGGGATATCTATATCATCCCATCGATTGTGTGGGACTAGTTTAACACTGTTTCCATTAGGAACGTCACCTTGATCTTTCTTCGAGGTACATGTTTCCTTTATTTGTCTAAACTGTTCCAGTCCAATGAATGTAATACTTTTCTTGTCAAAGAGTAGGGTCCGCTCTGGCTGAAGAATTTACACCTCTGGCAATGGACATGTTGGTGGGGCATCTTGATCTTCTCTGGGACATTGTTTCTGGAAAACCAAATGTTTCAAGTTTCAACCAACTCTATGCTATGACAGTATGACCCCTTCTGCGAAAAAGGGCCTGAGAGAGGACAAAAAACTACAGCAGAAGCATAAGAAGTTACTGTCTTTTTTTTTTTTTTTTTTTTCACCCCTTGGTCTTTAACATCGGGTGTCCTACCTGAGGATTTCAATAACTAAAGGAACATGTATGTATCTCAGAGCAATCATTCAGCTACAACAGTCACCACATGCATATTTGATGACCAAGTGATTGATTAGTGTTCCTTTACAGCAGCATTAACAGTTAATTATAGCATAAAAAAAGACGCTGAGAGCTTCAAAAAGTATAATTTCGAAACCCTTTCTTCAAAATTTGGTCTAAATTATATGTCATGATCACATTAGAAGGGCTTTGTAGGCTATGATATTCAAATTCAGGTACGGATATTGAATACAGGTATGTCCAATTTTTTCTAAATTTTTTTTCATTTATTTGTAAGGTCTTGAAAGGTCATATTCTCATATATGAAAATATGTCGAATACGAATACTTCAAAAAAAATAAAAAGTTCTTTTAACATAGTTTAGTGGTGTCTTGGATTGGATTGAAGAAGATGAAACAATTATTTTAATCCAATATCCTTTCTCTAGAGAGTGTTTTGCAAAGTTCTTGCAGGAAATTACAGTCTATATCATGGAGTTCCAACAATGGTCTATTTATTTCTACAAGCTCCAGATGGATGTCCCCCTTTTTAGGTTTAATCCGGGGTCCATTGCATTGTCATAAACCTTAAGAACAAATTTTCAATCACTTTAAAATATGGCTTTGCCCAAGTTATTTAGCACTAACATAACAAAAACTTGGCAACTCCTTTCCTTGAGATTGCCTAGTTAGTAGCTGAATGCATTCCTTGTAATCATTGACTTGGAACACAAATTCTTTTAAAACAAGACGAAATTTGGCAGGCAAACCAACTTTCCCATGTGCCAAGAACTGCAATCTTTCTGCAGATAAGGATTTAGTTCACTTGGTTCGATTCTTGTGGTTTATACAGAGGAACTGCCGACAAGAAGACTGTAGAACAGACAGGTATATTGGACCATTTTCCTGTATGGTTGAAAGTCAAGAAGTAAAATGAGATTTTTTTTTTTCCCCCTAGAGGGAAAACTATGATTCATAGTTCGGATAAGATTGAGATTATTTTTAATCCAAAATTGACCTAGTTTGATCCATAATCATGTTTTGCTTTTTAAAAAAATTATAATATTATTTTTATTTATTTTTATAATTAAATTTAAATAAAAATTTTATTAAATAATTATAATTTAAATCAAACATATCTAAAGCACAAAATCTTATATTCAAAACTAATTCAATACAAATCGAACAAACTTTTCAACCCTTTAACAGGGGCAGACATTGTGTTAAACTAATTGGTGCATGTGAATTTGTAGTGACAGAATTTTTACTAGGCTTTATGCAAAAGAAATTAAAATTTGTCAGCATGTGCTTATACCTGAGATGTGCAGATAAGCGAAAGGATCCTAAGAAAAATATCGCAGAACAGAGACATGTTCTAAGTCACAAATATAACCATATTCCTAATGATTACAGGCTTATTTATTGTCTATGAAACGTTAGATTCTCGATCGACATAATTTTAAAGATAATATAATTTATATAAATATGATTGTAAAAAAATAAAAAATGGTAAAACATAAAAGAATAACACAATTTATAATTACTAAAATTATCATCTATTAAAGTCGTGAGATCTGCATCGAATAAATGTAAAGTTGAGAAAAATGTGGGAGAAATTCATGTTTGTACACAGTTAATAGACCTTGACCATCACAAATTCACCATTGTTAATCAAAAGCTCGTTTCATTCGATAAAAAACACTGCAATTTTTCGAGGATGCTAACTATGCCGATGTCTCATGGTTTTAAAATGAAATCATAAATTCAACGTAGTTTGTATACACGATTTCAATTGAATATATCAGCGTCCATAGTATTTTTAAAACTTTGAAATTCTTTTTGTTAAACATGACTGAGAGATTCAATGGACTAAAGTGTTATCATATAAGTTAGTGTGACTATGAATCATAA
>JBBYHK010000006.1:17216419-17357747 GCA_038382065.1 Adansonia grandidieri | reverse complement strand
AATGAATGTCACTTTCAAAATAATTACGTAAATTAACTAAATTTCACATATGATACAATACGAGATATTTGATTATATCCTTTTTCATGGAGACAGACATATATATCTATTGAGAAGATCCTCTTCAAAACTTTGGGGGACAGATTTTCTCCTTGATGAAGTAGAAATTCTTCTCTTTTTTTTTTTTTTTTTCTTTTACATATGGAAATTACAATCTGTTTGACTGAATATATAAGCCACAAGCTTTGAAATGCTAGCTATAGTGCCTCTCGTAACTAAGAGAAGTCCCTTTCTAACATCTAATCTTTCATTCACGTCTGTTGTCATTTTTTGAAAAACCAAAAAAGAAAAAAAAATGCAGTGGAAAAGAATTATATGACATAAAGACATCAAGAAATCAAAGATTCAAATCGTTATTTCCGTGGACTTGCAGCCCAGAACACGTATACGATATCATGTAACTTATACATGATACAACTCTTTCAATATAATTATTAATAAAATAAAAAATTATCATATGCCTATTTTTTATTATATTTTATGTATACGTTATCTTGTTAATCATACTTAATGAAATCTAAGTACTACTATATAGATATATTAGATAATTACTATATACATAGTTATATATGTATATAGGACAACAGTTTATAGGCAAGAAATTTCCAATTCTTCAAGGACATTTGAAGTAATGTCCATTATGAATTCATCACTGTATTTCATGTTTCACCAATTTTGACCAAAAATACCGAGCATGAGTGAAATACAAATATATATATATATATATATATATTTTGCAATATCACCCTTAGTTATAAGCCAATTTCATAGGATTTTGTTTACATGACTAGTTAAAAGTAATTAAAATTCTATTTTAAAAAATATTTTTTACATAATGTATTAATTTTAATAAATTCGAGAACAAACAATGCATCAATTTCAGAATATTTTCTATAAATTAGTAACAAGTGTCAACGGCCACTCTTTTAACGTTGTTCTTTCCATATAATATAATATTTTTTCTCAATGTTTTAGTAACTTTTTTTTGGCAATTCCTTCCTTGCCACATGCGGTAATTATCCCCCAATAACTTTAGAAAATTTGCTGCATGCCATTTCCGTATAGTTTTAGCCCAAAACTAATTCTCTGAGAGTACTTCTAGTGATGTTTGAGGATAACTACAATGCTACCTAAAATGTTCACAATGAAAGAGCAAGCAAAATACATAGTCATTAAACTCAGATATGATGACTTTCAAGCACTCAAAGATTAATTAATACCAAGTTTTCCAAAACTTGATCTTTGTTATATCATAAAGAGGTTGCCTATCTAAAACCCTAAATCTATAAACTATTGCCCCCATTCTCTCTGATCAGTTCTCTAATGTAAATCTCCAAAAGAATTTATATGCTTCCATTTAAACTGTTTTTAAGTTTTCAAAATTGCTTTAGGATAAGCTTTTTTTATGAACTTAAGGCTAATTTAAATGATCAAGGATTGTGTAATGGAGTCCTAGAAAGGCAGGCTGTACTGATCAGGTAATTAATTGACCTTATGTACGGAATTAATAATCTATATTTTATGTTCTAATTGTTATAGACATGGAAAACATAATCTTGTGGCTTCCCAAAACGGTGCCTGAATTAATTTTGTTGATGGCATCTATATTCAAAACATGCAGATAGCTAGTTAAGACAATAAAATTAAGTCTAACAAAGCAGGAAGGCAGATTAGCTTGTCCCAATTCCCCCGATAGAAAGATAATATATCAGTTGCTTCATCACTTGGTGCACAGTCCTGGAACATATCGGAAAGGTTAATTACTAGATTATGCACAATTGAACAGGAAGAACATATATTGACCATAAAAATGAAAGACAACAAGCATTAATGTTACAATTTATGTGGATTCGTGATAATCCACGACAAAGAAAGAAACACAAAGGCTTGATAACCTTACTGGAGATCGAGCTAGCTAGTTGTTCAACGTGCATCTCTCAAGGATAGCAGCCCTCAGCACATCTTCGCTTATAAACCCAGTAGGAACTCTGACAACAACATCTTGAAGCATCAGCTCGTTCACGTTTGAGACGCTGGCATGGTGAACATGAAGCTCGAGGTCTCTAATTGCATCCATCAATCTTGCAGCTGGGTAATTGATGTCAGGACTTTGAACCCGAATCAAGGCTTCGGATCCTACAATCTTGACATCAACTTCCATGGTCTTTGGCCAATAATTAGAGGATGCCCTAATTGTATTATTGTCGAATGTAGATGCTGTGCGTTGATTTCCGAAAACATTTATAGCATTAAACTTAGATTGTTGGGATTGGACTTGGAGTTTAGTCTCTAGTTTATCAACCTGGGATCTCAGATCCTTGATGTAGGCTACTGCATCTGAAAGCAAAGATGCTTTGTCCATCTTGGACACGTTAGGAACCACAGATCGAAGTGCATAGAATCGGTGATTCAATCTCTCGCGCCGCTGCCTCTCAGCTTCCACGTGGTTTAAAGGGGATTCTTTCCCACTCCCCGGTTTTCTTCCTCTCTTCTTCATCCGGGCGTTTAACTCCGTGTCTGCAGAAGCAAAATTACCGTCGGAATCAGCACCCGAGTCCGATGATGACCGGCCTAAACCCGTTGTTTCTTTCTTGGCCTCACCTTGTTGCTTCTCTTCAACAATCCGCTCCTTTTGGTCACCCGAAATCATTCCAAAATCAAGGAAAGGAACACTTGGGGTTGAAATTTGGACCTGAGATTCATGGCCTGGCTGCTTTGAACCCAGACCGTTAATCTCAGCATCGAAAATTGATTTTGTAAGTTGCACTGTGCCCCAGTCCTCTTTGATCATTTCTGAAGATCCCAATTCAACTACCCCAAAGGAAGTCGAAACACAGACTAAAGTCTGAATTCCTTGGATTCGAGCTTCTCTAACTCTCTCACATTCGTACAATTGGAGTTCTTGATCTCCACTCAACCAAATGCAGGAGCCTGAACCGAAAGCCTTCCCAAGAATGCCATCTCCTACAGCGAACGATCGGGTCATTGATACGGCGTAGTAACACGCGTAGTCAGTAACATCGTCATCCACCATCTCTTCATTAAAAAAGGCTTGCACCTCTTTTCCCATTCTTTTCCTTTCAAAATTTGACACCAATTTGGGTATTGGTTGGCTTAGCTTACTGATTGATTTGCCAGTAAAGTCCCTGGTCCCCCGAAAATAGCCATCACCCCATGATAAAACAACGTGACCATGAGCATCCCTGGAAGCTTGCCAAAAAATGGAGTACACCCACCATTCAGGCCTACTTTGGACGATGAACTGGAGACGTTGTTGCAGCGTTGGTAAGGCGTCTTGACCAAGGGTAATGAGAGAGGACGAAGAAGAGGAAGACATGATAGTTGCTCGATTAAAGAAAAATTGTATGGTCTTCAAAGCGAATAAAAGCAACCATAGAAGGGCTCAGATGCAGGAAAAAAAAAAATAAAGGAACAGAAAAGAGAGAGGAGAATGGTAGCGGTAGGGATGTTCGGAGAAAACAAGAATTTCCTGGGCATTAAAGGACCTTCCTCCGTCATGGGACTGTTTCTGGTCAAAATATCTTGGCGCCATTATCACGTGGAAATCCTATTTCCAGATTCCCCCCCTCCAAAGATAATGATCGATCTCATTTGTTCGCATCGACTCAGTTCTTTGTGGGGTACTTCAGGCTTCCCATAGGGGTCTCACCCCCTCCATCATTTCCAAACTTATTTCACACTGAACGTTTTCGTGATCATCTTTTATTTGTCCTTTTATTTCCCATATTTCCCATTTTTTTTTAAAAGAAATTTCCATAAATAGAAAGACAGGATTTCAAAAAAATTAAAGACTACGAATTTTTGCTTCATTAAGAAATAAGATACTATCCCTTCTTACCCACAATATTTCCTAATTACTTTATTGATTATTTTACCTTTAATCCTAACTCCAATTTTCTTTTTTAAGCAATTTGTATAATTTATACCTAGAAACTCGAATTCGTGTTACAATTAAACACTTGCTATACCAGTCCAAGATGCTATATAGATTCACCTATACTTCAAGGTAACTTCGTGCTATTTAAATCGTTACTTTACATTTGCCTTGAGACCTCCTAATTTGTTCCAAAAGTTAATTATTTATAATTAAAAAATACTTTGCTACTTTTATATTATTAATTTACAGATCATGTAATGAAACATTGAATTGAAGAAATATTAATTGATTCTCAAAGCTTGCATCATGAAAGTTTAAGTGCATGAAGATATGTATGGAAGATCTTTCAAAGATAATTCAAAATCAATGGCAATGTTTAAATGTTTATTTTCATGCTTATTTCATGTACCAAATTCGATTTTGCCTTTCGGGACAAATGCAATTTCAAGTATTAATCCCCAATTATAAAAAAAGAATAATAATTGAAGTATTAATGAAGAATAGATACCTAATTAACTATCAAAAAAAAAAAAAAAAAATTGGGTACCTAACTGCTAGTATGAACAAGGGCTTCGCTAATACTTTTAGTATGCGTTTGGTATTTGGACAACTAAAAATATTAGTATTTGTACTTGCATAAACAATAAATATTTTTATAAGTAAATTTTGAATATTGGACTTTTATATATTAATAATAATAGAATAAAATAAAAAATTGTATGAATATTATTAATAATATAAAGAAACTGAAACAATTTTTTGAATTTAAAATTGAAAATAATAACCATGGTAAAAAATAAAATATAATAAATGTTAATATTTTAGTAAAAATTAAGAAACTTTGTAAATTTCACCTCAAGAGATAGAATTTGAAAAAGGAATTTGAACCCTCTAATTCCTCTTTCATAGTCCAATAATTATTAAAAATTTATTTTTTCAAAAAAAGATTTCATTTTAGAACATTGAAAAGTACTCATAAGTTCCCCATTAAAATCTCTCTTCCAAATGCACCCTTAATGTACTCTTTAAAATTAATTAACATAGTATTTGTAGTAACACTATTGTATTAAATGTACTACTTGATTTTTTTTTTTTTTGGCATCATTTTCAGTACATTGAATAAAGATATTACTATATATAATAATTTTAAACAATGCTTCTAAGACACTTATTATCAGAATCCTTAAAACAATGTAAATTGTACTAATAATTACCAACTATTTGATGTCTACCATATATTTACATCAATCACTTCGCATGTTTTTAAAGATTCAACATCAAAAGTCTTAAGTTCACAACTCTTTTTGAAGGATCGTTGTTCAATATGTGTAAAGCATATGAAAAATGCCTTATCCAAGAGGTTTGTATCTTTTAAGGGGAGAATAGGTTTGACCGGTGATCTCTTTCATACTCTCTTCTTATAAGCATTGTTTTAGGGTTGGTGAATCACATTCATGAAAAGAAAGGGACCATATTTCAACATTATTGCTTCGGTATCCCATTGGAGAATAAATTTTCACCTTAAATGGTATGAGGTATGGTTCAAGACTTCTTGTTTGACTAACTATTTTGAATTAATCAATTGCTTTCTCTAGGAAAAATGATGAACGGGTTTCATTAAACTTTTTTTATATAAAAGAAGTTGAAGTTTAAGAATAAAGCAAGGAATTATAAATATTGGGATTTCAATCATAAGAAGTTGAAGTTTAAGAATAGAGCAAGGGATTACAGATATTGGGATTTCAATCATAAACCTGTTAAGTTTCACCTCTTATAGGTGATTGCTTGAACTAATTGAATTAAACTTAAAATTTGTTTCATTAAACATCAACCATTTTTTATTTGATCCCATAATTTAGTAAGTGTTTGAGCTAGCTAACTTGCTTGGGTTTCAATGATTTATGGAACTTATGCAGATACAATTGCAATCTTATAATTAAGAACTTACTTTTTCTAAAAAAAAAAAAAAACCACCTAGAATTGTGAAGAATAATTGGACATCCGATCTTGTAATAATTCATCGTATTATGTTCGAATTGAATAAATCATCCCCCATTCCTTTACTGATAAAAGGATTAGTGTGATTATGACCTCCTCTTTGTGGAAAAAAAATTACCAGTCTCTTTCTACCTATCCATTCTTGACAAGATTAGCACATTCATAAACATACACAAATTCAAATGAAAAGTGTGTCCAAATTAATTTGAATGATTTGCATAAAGTATTTTACTCCTTTTCCTATGAAAATTCAATCAATCATTCAACTTGAGAAAATTTTAATCAGTGTCATTAGCTAGGAGTTGGCTAAGGTGATATAGAGAAATATAAAAGTATAATTAATTCATCAATTTATCTTAAATTCAATAAAAATAGTATATTAAAAACAAAAAGCATTCTTAAAGTAATAAATAAATAATCTTTAACTAGTATCGATAAATACTGATTAAGCTACCCTTTGACTTATTATAGTTAACCAATTTCATAAGCATTGTTCCATAGTTGAATGTTTTAATTCAATGCATTGATTAATGAATAGAATTATTAATCATTGCATTTGATATAATAATATTATTATAAATAGTAAATCAAGTGCTCATTTGGCTTTTTTTTTTTTTTGCTTAAAAGTTATTATAAACTTTTTATAAAAAATAAAAGCTCTACAAATTAAGCAACCATTTATAAATCTTTTTTGTATATATATTTAATAAATATAGAATAAAAATAAAAATTATGTAAAAAACTAATGTATTTGTAAAAACAGTGAAAGAGAAAACTCTTATTTTTAGGTTTTTTTTAAGTTTTTTTTTCATTTTGTTCATAAAAATAAATTGGTTTTTTTAAGAACTTCTTGGAAAAATCTATTTGACTTGACTTCTCCTTTTAAGGAAAAAAAGGGGGCCAAATAATCACTAATTAATCATGAAAAAAATATTAAAAGTATTCATTAGCAAAATTCAATTAAAAATAAAAAAAATATAATGAAACCGGTTAAGGTGAATTTAAATTAAATAAAAATATAAATAATGAGTTACTGTTTCTTTAATTCAATAAAATTATTTATAATATAAAAATATCTTAAAATAGTAATTAAATAATCCATAATTAATATTATTTTTTAGGTTTAAGTTAACCGAATTCATTAAAATTAATGGTATAAGGTTTTCGCAACAAAATAGATGATAATTAATAACATTCATGACTGAACCAATTGCTGCATGCAATTAAACAGGTAAAGCTCTTCTTTTAAAAAAAATAATAATAAAGAAGAATTCTTTAATGGCGTGGTCGGAGAAAAGGAGTGCGTGCACGAATGGCCGTCGTTGACAAACTTGGCGTTCCAAAACTTCTAATGTTGGTGGAATTTATGCATTCACGATCCAATCGTCAAGAATGACATTATGAGTACGGAAACATTTTGCCGAAGAGGCGCGCGTGCTGAGTGTAAATTCTATTTCCCCCCAGACAGACATCTTTTTCTTGTGTGGACCACGGAAATGCACCGTAACCATTTTTCTCGGTGGGGGAAGTGAAGGGAAAGGGGTTTCGTATCAATTAGTCGCACCATGCATGTTCCTCTTCAAGCTTAACCAAATGACACTGATTTGACTAATAATTTTTGTTCAATTGATTTAATTAATTGAAATGATTTATTTATTTAAATACACTTTAATACATTATTTTAATATTAAGTAATATTATATAATATAATAAATAATTAATAAAATTATTTATTTAATTTAGTGAGATGATTTTCAATTTAAGAGATTATAAATTAAAATTTTATCACTTATAAAAATTATTTTTTAAAAAATAAAAAATCTACTTTTTTTTTTAAATTTTTATTTTTTATAAAATATTTTTATTAATTAAATAATTTTAATTTTTATATAATATTAAATTAATTAATTTTTAATTTTTAATCGAATTAATTAAATAAACCTACTAAATTTTGAATTCTTGGATGCATGTTCCTCTTCGTGTTTTCACCAGGCTTTGTCGTCTTTCAATGAAGATTCAACAATAAGACACTTGCCATCATCAAAATGGTTTGGCAGTTTGTTATCATGTTTAACGCACCAATCACGTTATTGGGCTCTTTACTTTTTTTTTTAATATTAATATTCAAAATTTATTTAAAAATAAATATGCAAGTATAATTTTTTTTATTTATGAAAAAAATTTAAAATAAAAATGAAATATATTTATATTAAATACATAATAATATTTTATAATTATCTCTAAAATCGCATCAATTATTTCATTCTTCATTATTTGTTTTTTATTTTTGTTCGATATTTTCTTTTCTCTTTTTTTAAGAGAATATTTTTCTCTTTTTTCAAAAATAAAAGGTTGGCTGTTCATGATTGTCACTATATACTTAAGCCTCAATAATTTCATAGCAAGCATTTAATTTCTAGCTGATCATCTCCCTATGTTCTTACGGAAAGATATAGAATTTTTGAAATTGCAATTATCAATCGTTAGGAACTTTAAGGTTGGTTGAATCGTTGACTTTTCAGTTAGCACGGTCTGCGTCCTCCCCTGCCTTCTTCTGTCAGTGACTTAGAACATAATTTATGAGTAAAGATTCACTTAATGTATAAAAGTTTGTGTCATTGACTATGTAACTTTGTTACTTGCAGTGTGGGCTAATTTGTTGTATTAATTGGATGTATTATTTAATTAATACAATGAAGACGGATGCCTTTGTAATTTTACAGACAGATTCAAGGGATTGGCACATCTTTATTTATATATATTTTCAATAAAAACTATTTATACACTATACAAATGAAAAATTTTAACTTCCACTAATAACTTAAAAAAAAAAATTCGCATACTAAATAATGGTATATTTAAAATAACTGATAAATTAATACTATAAATAAAAATATATGGCATTCATCTAATTTTGTTATGAATGTTAAGAACTTTATCGATGATTATAGAATAATAATCCATGGTAGAATTATTGAATGAACCTTTAACAATTGTATAAACATGCTCACGAAGTTTCCTAAAAAGAAATCCACGCTAATGGATATATAGAATATAATGCCTGTATTTATATATAAGAAGAAAAAACTTTGTCTTGCATTCTCTTTGACAATAGAGTTAAATATGAAAAAAAAAAAAATTGTTAACGAGTTCTTTTTTATAAAGTATGCTGTTGTTTAAGAATAGAAAAGGGGTTGTAAATATTTTTAAATATATTTTTAAATTTTTTTTCTTTGTTATGATAGTTTAATTTTTTTTATTTCTGGAATAAAAGTATTTTTAAATATATTTTTAAAATTAAGATAGTTTAAGCCAACCGAATGCCTTTTCATGATCCCTGAATTATTCAGAGAATAACCTAATCGTTAATTTTTTAAAATGAACTCAAAAATTTTTTTTAAAATATTAAATATTAGTAACATTAAACAATCTCACTCAGTCAATCCTGAATCTATTTTAGAACCAAAGAGAAATGCAAAATATATATATATATATATTACAATTCAAGTCTTGCAACATGGAAAAGTTTTCTTTTTTCAATTTTCACATCTCTGCTTATTTAGTTGGTCCTTCTTCTTTTTTTTATTGCATTTGTACTTAAGAAACAGGGAACTATGCTTCATTATTACAAAATCATTATATCAAAAATTGAAGAGAGACGACTTAAGAATTTAACTCGATTAATTTATTCATTCATCTTTAAATAATTATATCCAATAATATTTTTTTCTTTATTAATAAATAATTTTTTATCCACTTTAATATTTGGGAAATGAGAGATTCAACTGTTTGCTCTCCAAACAAAAGGAGCCTGCATCAATAATTGAACATGGGCAGGGGAGGAGAAAGATAAAGACAAGGACAAACAGAGGTTTCGGCAACTAATTACGTCAACATTTAGATTTTTTAAAAGAAAAAAAAAACTGCAAATTAGAGAAACTAGAGTAAATATAAATCTAGAACTAGAAAAATAATTAAAATTAAGAACTGAATAAAAAAAAAAGTAGGGGCTGGGAAGCGGAGAGTAGATTGGTATTTATTATAAATTGTTAGAATGTAATGCACATATGCACAAGTTAATTAGATTCAATATGCGTATACATTTGAATGGATTTGAGATCCAAGTACTTCTATTAAATCCGAATTACCAAAATCCCAAGTCACTGCTTCCTTGGCAACAATCGCCGAAAGATACTTCAAATTGCCGCAATAGCAACAAAATTAAAACAGGCAATAGCTACCCTTACCAAATTAATATGTTTTATTACCTATTTACTTACAAGTCAAGGCAAGTTATCCCGATTATACATATAATAAAACCAAATGGCAAAGAAAAAGAAAAATATATATATATGAGCTAAAAAGAAACACTTTAAAATAAGAGAATTTTAGGGATGAAATAAGAGGAGAAGTCTTGATTTAATAATATTGAGGACGAATGTTATTCCTAATTTAACAATATTGAGAACAAGTAATGTCCCAAAAACTTTTCAGAAACAGTTTTAGATGATGACTGTTAAGAATAAAATTTCATCCCCAAAAGTTTTAGAAACGATCTTTTATTTTTTGAAAATAATTATTGATCGTCTTTAATTCTTTTAAATTTTATAGTGAAAAGTAAGGGTTTGTTCATGTATAAAATATTTAACAACAACAACAACAACAATAATAATAATAATAATAATAATTCACAAATGATCTCAGTTACATTATACCAGGATTGGTGAGGTGGGGAAAGGGAGATGAATGGTGATGTAAAATGATGGGATGAATATTGAAGCACACAAAGTTTGATTATGAGCAGGAGTTTCTATTAGTAGCATGAGGCCAAGTTGGGTCTCCTTGGACACAGAGAAACTAATAGGCACATGAATTATGTGGGCGGCGCCCTTGGCTGGGAGCTATGAAATGAACCACACTTTTGAGTTACGGTCCCATATATATATATATATATATATATATATATATATATGTATGTATGTATGTATGTATGTATGCATGTATATTGTCACATCTGTTGCTGATTGTTATTCAATTTCTTCAACTCTTTCGATTGGTTTAATGGAAAGTGGTTTTGGGTTCAATTCTCCCGTTTATATACTTGATATATATCACGTAAAAGAGTTTATGGACATAGATAATATAACTTTTTTTTTTAACATTATTAAAAAAAAATTATAAGATGAGTATTTAAATGAAAGTTGGAGCAAGTATTGCAGCTGATATAGTTAGTTATTAATGGTTACTAACTAGTCAATCACGAACTAATGGAAAAGGATTATGCTTTTGGAAGTGAAAAGACATTACACTAGTGCAAATTTACTTAATCAACATTCAACCTCGATAAATTTAAATATTAAAATAAAAAAAATACATATATGATCTTGAAGTTTCAATTTTGATCTTTTAGACACCTTTCCCATCTTGGACAAAGTACTAATTTAAGTAACTTTTGTAAATTGGAAGCTAGTAATCATTTGTTTGGACTTTGAAGAGCTCTTTCCCTTTTCCCTAATCAATTCACTCTCACATAGTCACATGCATTATTTTGCCCTAAAAAATATTCCAAAGATCTTAATAGTAAAGAAAAGTTAAAACTATATAAGACAGGGTGTTATTTGTGATTTTATGTAATATTTTATTTTGATTAATGATGTTTTTGGTTTTTAAATAGTTAGAGATTAAATTTTAATTACATAAATTCAAAATTTATCAATAAACAATATGATTATTGATATTCAATAAATTTTAAAACTTAAGTTCGTATATTATTTTAAAATCAACTTAGAGAAATAAAACAAAAACTTGAGTTAGATTATTAAAAATTTATAACGTAAAGGATAAAAATATCACTTAATATAAAATTTAAATAATTTTATTTTTTTAAAAAAATATTCACTATTAAAAAAAAAAAACCCATTGCTTTTAACTTTAAATAACTTCTTTTATAAAAGTTTACAATTTTTTCCCCCACGATCCCACCATTGATGGATGTGTCGAAGACTAAAGTATTTGAAATTATTCATTTTGTTCACTATTATTAAAAACCAACAAAATATGTGATCTCAAGTCCAACACCACGTGGATGTGCTCATAGCATACGTGAACGTTATACAAAAAGACAAATGGGTTGACCTTTTTAAAATTGCATAAAAATTCACATGATTGAAAATTATGACATACATTAAAATTATGACAGGCATGAATGTTCACTGCTTTTGCATTGGTACACGAATTTCAATAATAACTGGAGAAATATATGGTAAAGTTCTAAGAATGTCAAAGTCCAAATTGATAAAAGTTAGAAAACGAAAAGGAGATGAAGAATTAGTCCAATATCAGATATGTCCAAGGCAATTTATTTCGGTCTCTGCTAACTTTGACAAATCAAAACCTTAAATCAACGAATAGAAAAAGTTCAAATTAATTCTAGGATTTAATTTAATTAATTTATATAATTAATTAATTTTTAATAAGTATAAATTTTAAATTTCAGTATTTATAATTTTTTTATAAAAAAATTAAAATACAAATTAAAATATTTAAATATAGATTTCAAGAAAAGAATAATTAAAATTTAGAATTTTAATAATCTTAGAAGTTAAATTTCAGAGGATCATGGTGAATTGAGAAACAATGAGACATTAGGTTGCCCTTGAGGGACGAGGATGGATAATGAGGGAACATCTAAATCTATATTCTCTCGTATCATAAGTGTATTAAAAATATTTTATATTAATAAAAATTTTAATATATTAATAATCTATCTTATAAATATTTTAAAATATTTATATATTTATATTTTGTTCGTGTTACTTTTTATGTTTTATTTATATCATAATAACGTAATGTCTAATATTATCAAATTTAATAAAGAATAAGATAATGTAGATCCCACGTTTTTCATGTTTCTTAATTTCTTTGGACGGTTATAGGGGAAAAAAAGACAAGAAAAGAACATCCAAGGAGAAATTCATCCATGAACTGATGATGCCAAAAGAAAGAAAGCCCGTAATGGCTTCTCCGACACAGTAGACACGACCAAATTAGATTCAGTCTCGGTTTCGACCAGAGCTTTCAAACCAGGCAAAGATCTGCTAATCTGATGGGAAAAAATGGCGAACATGCTCAGATGAAAGGACGACAACAAGTCTCATCCCCCCCCCCCCCCCAAAAAAAAAAGAAAAGAAAAGGGCGACACGAACCGTATCAGATGGCCCATGCCCTTATTGGCTGCAGTTAAGCGTGACAAGATTGATCCTTAAATGTTTGAAGAGTTTTTTTCTTTTAATTTTTTTAAAATTTATTAATATAATATTTATAATAATATTATATTAAATTTTAAAAATTAATAATTTTATTTATTATTTTTAATGCATTGAATGAAGATAATGTTACATATAATAATTTATATTTTTTTTAAAAAAAATTATGCTTAAAGCCACTTACAAGATTTGTGATTCAAACCAATAATCCCATGTATAACAGTGTATCAATATGAAATATTTGATATTAATTTCTTAAAAAATTAGAAACCTTGCAATCAGCATGTAACACATTTGAAGAGGTACAGTCAAACTTTTTTTTTTTTCTTTTTTTTTGAAAGCATGATGTGGAATTTAGTAAGGGATTTATTGTCATAAAGTGTAGATCTTAATTTTCAAGATTTGGTTACAATCTCAGACAATTTCAAACTTGCTTAGCTTAATCTCATCTTTTATCTTATTAAACAAGAATTAGGATTGATTTAAACATCCAAACGTGATAGCTATTCTAATAAGAAACACCTTTTATAATGCTTTAAAAAAAATTTTGCTTACTATGACTCGTTCGAGAGTCAAATAACTCGTTTGATGTAACAAGTATTAGATAAGATTTAGACGTGAGTTTTTATTTGTACTAGTCTAGTCACTATTTAATTAATAACAAAATATTTTTATTTAAAGTTAATTATAAAAATATAAAATTTTAATGTAAAGATAATATTTTAATAACTTTTTAAAAAGTAAAATGGATTTATGGGATGAGCTTGGGGCGAAGAAATTGAAAAAAAAAAAATCAGGCTCTTCTTTGACTTGACCCATAAATACTTTTACTTACAATAATTATATTACAATTAATCAATTAAAATTTAAAAATATGTATAGCTCATTAAAATGTTGCATAAAGTTTATATTTTTAAGTGATGAATTTTTATATAATATTTTATTATAATTAAGTAATTATAATATTATAATAAAATAGAGGTGAAATGCATTGAAAAATATACTACTAATAATTCTTAACCCAAATAGCAGAGTTGGAACAAGATTAGGCCGAGGCCTTTAAAAATAGTAATCCCAAATTCAGGGAATAATGGCCCAAATTTTGGCATACAAGGAAAAGCTCATATATCACAAAGAGACCCACCCGGAAATTGAATGTTCCAGGGCCTGATCCATTCAAGCATTAAGAAGGATTTATTTCGAGGTCCAATCAAGGGTCAGTGATAGAGTGATATCATAGATTTAAATAGTTGAGAACGGTCAGTCTCCATTAATATTTGATTTGACATGCATGCCTTCCCTGTTACAGAATTGCGAGAATCAGATTTACAAGCTTTGATTTTAGTGCAATCATCTTAACCAAATTTGCTTTAATTAAATTCCAATTCGAGAACAAGACACAAAACTACAATCTTCATCAGAGATGATCATTTTTTCTTACATTTAAATTGTGATGAACCGCTCTTAATTAGTACTGCTTGATATGGACCCACGTCCCTTTACTAGGGATTCCTTCATGTACCAAAAATAACTGGTAATATCCCGGCGGCGCCAATGCCGCCGTTTCAGGGGCGTAGCCATCCACCAAATAGTTCCCGGAGGGAGTCTTCTTCACTCCGTCGTTGAATGCCAATACAAGCAGCCTCTGGTTCATTGCAATTGAATGTGTAGTAAACGATGGGGCCACCATTGTTACAAAAATATCTGCCTGATTAACATTCCCATTCAATGTGAACTCCAGTGAAACTTTCTGTTTGTAACCAAGCTTCAACCCAGGCTTTACCGCAATGATCGATGGCCGAGGCTTCGCTGAGCTCAAATATGGTGGGTTAAAGGCTTCAACGCTAAGTTCTGTTGGATAGAGAGCAGAGAAGTTGTAATTCATGTTAGGATTGCTTCCACCGACTAAGACTCGGCCATCTGATAGCAAATGAGCAGTTGAATGGTAAAGTCTAGGGATCATGGACGGGCTTAATACCTGAAATCTGGTATTTTTGTCACTCTTTGCAGTGTTTGGACAATATAACACTGGGTTCAGAACGGGTTCTCGTGCAACACCCCAACCAGCCGTGCCTTTGACCGCACCATTTATGATAAGCACGTCTCCCGTTGGCAACATGATCATGTCGCCCATCACTCTGTTGACTGGCATTTCCTCCATTTCCCATTTTGGAGATGCGGATGTAATTATCAACCGACCACAAGATTTTGACGCTGGAACAAAGATTCCGACATTAGCCTTCTCGTTTGAGTTCGGGGGTGTCCCACCGCAGATTAAGACCTCAGCATTTGGGGTACTAGTGCTGTTATCATTGTCGGTGCGCAAGAGTTTCAAGGGGAGAAGAACAGAAGAACCTGTGCTGGGATAATTGCGGGAAACACCCCCAGGCATTACAGGATAACTTCTAATCACCTTGTTGTTCACATAATCGAGTAGGATCCCTCGGTCATTGGCGAAAACAAACAGATTTCCGTCGGTTGACAGATGCAGAAAAGGGTAGAGATTGTTGGGGACAAGGGGCGAATATCTTGTTTCTTTTAAGAATGGAAGTTGGTATAGCCTTTGATTAGAACTAGAAGCTTTAGGAATAAATTCATAAGTGAACTGATATCTCCCACCGACAACAATAATCTTCCCATCTGGTAAAACTTGATTAGAAGCGTACCATCTTGGTGAAAGAAGACCATTTTGATACTCTTCCCAGTCGCAATCCATGCATGGCTTGAAGTATCGGACAACCTTTTCTCCAAGCCTATAACCACCACTTTGCACCAAGGTGCCATCCTGCGACAATGCACCTGAAGAACACCATGTATCTGACAATATCTTGAGCGGCCTAACAGCGCGGGTAGCCGGATCGAACTCTACAGAATGCGCATAACAGTCAGAAGATAGCAAGTCTTTTATGCATTTTCCTTGCGGCAGAGTAATGTTGGAAGGACCGAAATTGGTTCTGTCAAAAGTGACAATTCGCTCATTTGGTAACAATGCCATATGCATTGCTGAAACCCCAATGCTTCTCTTCAACAGTTTCCATTTTCCCTGGTATGGTTGGGCGGCTAGTGCTATACTGAAGAGTGAAGAACAACTTACCAAGAGTAGGAATACTAAGATTTTGGGCTCCATTGCTGCTTTGCTTACTAAAAACACAATGCTATTCAAAAGCATATTGCTTGAGGAACCGACATGAATTGCTTGACTTTTTTGCATGTTATAGGCACACAGAATAGAGTTTCTGTAGTACAGTTATTTAACATTCAATCAAGCTTGGCTTCTGATTGGTTGTATTGAGCAATTGGACAACGAAAAGACTACATCTTAGCTGTAATTCAATGTGCGTGGTCTTTTCGGATCAATGTAGAAGCAAATAGCGTAGTCGAGGTAATAAATGCATGAACTACCAAAGCTTGCTGGATTTACAGTAGCATTTATATCTACGTAAATGAGTAAATCTGCTTGTAGTTTTTACTCTTTCGAGAGCTTAGGTAAATCTGAAATCACTTTCGTATTGCTGGGCATATATAGCATTATTAAGCATGGGATGATAGGTGATATATAAATATATATATGTATATATATATTGACAACTAAAGAAGATGAGAAATGGTAGGCGTAGAGTTAATAGCAGACGAGCCGGTTAGTGCCCTGAATGATGGTTGTAGTACCTTTTGGTGACGCAAGAATATCATTAGCAAAATTATTTGACAAGGATGGGAGGCCAAAGTCACCAATCAATTAGTTAATTACATTACTCATTGTTGCAAAATGCTAATCTCAGACTCCTGACTAGAAAGTTGATGTGAACAATATTATAAAGTAAAATGATAACCCGGCTTCATTCAGGATATTTTAACATTTTATATAAAAAACAATTTAAAAATATAATAACATTACTAATTTAATTTTAGTTATTTTGTAATTTTTTTATGATTTTTTATTTACGTGTTAATATACGAGTAAATTTTTGTAAATGGCTCTTTTAAAAATTATTTAGTTTTTTTATATTGTAATATATTATAATTTAATTATAATAATATGGTATATTACAAATAGATAAACATTTTAAGATTTACATAAAATAAAATAAAATTACAAATAGATAAATATTTTAAAATTTACATAAAAAAATTTTAATATGTCAAAATTTATGTAAATTATAATACTTTAAAATACAATTGTGACATGAAAAAATAACATGAACATAACATGACATATAACACAAAATTGAGAGTTATTTGGATATTGTCAATTAAATTTAATAATTTTAAACGTAATATAATTATAAGATATGACACGAAAAATAACATATATATGACAGAAATAGACAAATGCGTAAAAATAGTTTGTAATACTAATTATTAACATGTAAAAAATTTGATAAATATATAATACATTGAATATGATTACAAGATAAAAGTAATATGAATACGACAACACATAGCACAAAATTAAAAGATATTAAATAGTATCAATTAGAATTGACAATTTTAAACACTAAATGGATATATGACATGAACGCAATATAAAAATATAATTAAAACACGACACAGTAGAGAAAAACATGAACATAACATAAATATACATATATGTTAAAATTTACATAAACTGAATTATTAACATATCAAAATTTATATAAATATGTAATATTTTGAATTTGATTATGACAAAAATAATATAGACTCTACACGAATGCAAAAAAATACAAAAAGTATCAAAAATGAAAACAAGCAACCCAAAGGGCAATGTATCAGGAGATTGCTTTAATATATAGTACTAAGATGTTAACTCAATTTTGCCTAGGATGGTTTGTTTTAGCATCTTATAAAAAATAATTTTCAAGAATAAATAATAGTATAATAATTTATTATTAATTTATTATTTGTGTGTTTATCGTAAGAGTGAAATTTTTATAAATAATTATTTTAAAATATTTAATATCTTAATATCTTAATATATTACAATATAAGTATACTTATATGACATGACAAAAATAGAAACACACGTTAAAATTTATCTAAAATAAATTATTAATATATCAAAATTTATATAAATATATAATTACTTAGTTACGATTATAATATCAAAAAGTAGTATGAAGTTACGAACATTGACATGATGGCATGTGCTACATTGAAAATTATTTGGATAGGGTCAAATAGATATGAAAATTTCAAATATAAAATGGTTATACAAAACTAACACATGAAAAAATTAATTAAAACATGGCACAAGATAAAAATAACGTGAACACAACGTGAATATACAAATATATCAAAATCTACATGAAACGAATTATTAGTGTGTAAAAATTTATATAAATATATAGTATCTTGAATATAATTATGTTCATATGAAAAAATAATGCAAACACAACAACACGTGACACAAATTGAGAGTTATTTAAATAGTGTCATTAGATTTAATAATTTCAAACACAATACGATCATATGAAATGAACAAAAAATTATTAAAATATGACACAACACAAAAGATGAACATGATACAAATACACAAACGTCTCAAAATCAATGTAAAATGAATTATTAACATGTCAAAATTAAAACATGCTCATGGCCTGAGGTGGGTCGGATTCGGGCTAGGCTTGAGCATGGTATTAACCTCAAACATGTTTGCCCAAGCCGGGTCTAGCTTGAAATATAGGCTTCAAATTTTGCCCAAGCCCGTCCATATTTTTAAATAGACATTCCAAAACCATATAGGTCCACTCATATTATTTTTTATAATATATTTTTTAAAAATTTAATATTCATTAATTTAATAATTTTTTATTAAGTTTATGAATATAAATAATTTTATATAAATTTAACTTAGTTTAATATTAATTTAATATAAAAATTTAATCTTCATTAATATAAATAATTTAATTTAGTTTTTAAAGTTTATACTATAATATTATATATATGTATTGTTTATATGATAAAAATTATATAATACATAAAATATAAAATAAATATATATAATGTAATAATAAAATAGATCAGGTTGGGTCGTGCTAGGCTTGAGCTTTGAAAGTTGGAGCCAAGGCCCGACTGATTTTTTAATCGAGCCTAATTTTTTGTTCAAGTTCAGTTTTTGGGCCTAATATTTTTGTCTAAATCCTCCCAAATTATCGGGTGGGCCTTTAAGCTTAAGCGAATAGAACAACCCTTGAGACGATCTAGTGAAAATTAATATAAACATATAATACTTTAAATTCAATTATAACTCAAAAATAACAAGAATATGACATAAAATATATTAAAAAATGCACAAAAATTGAAAAAAGAAAGGCAAAGAATGCAATCCCATAAATATCATATTTATGGGGATTGCTTAAATCTATTCTTTCAAAAATTTTAGAGATATTATTGGTGCGTATGTATTATATTTGAATCGTGTTTAACATATTTTATATAAGTTTGATATGTTAATAATTTATATTATATATATTTTGAGACATTCATGTATTCTATCTTCTTTATGTTGATTTTTTGTTATACTATAATTATTTTTATGTCATGTTCATGTCATCTAATTTTAATTACAAAAATTAAAAAAAATATTTCGTATTTATTATCATAACTACAAATTATTTTATAATTTAATAACTAATTTGTAATTCCCCACAAATTGAAATAAAAAAAAAAGTAAAAAATAAAGACGTCAAGTGTCAACTTAATATTAATTTTTTAAAAAAATAATTTTAATATAATGTTATAGATATCGCGATGTAGAGAATTGAAAACCGTTTTACTTGCTTCGGTTTATATTATTGCAGCTGTGAAACAACGACTTCACCTATGCAAACATCAACGAACAAAGCACGTTTATAAATTCCATTATTTTCTTTGCTAAATCCTTTTTCTTAATTTCTTTCATTAAAATATGCATATCAGTGGCTTGAGTGAAGCCGATTACAGTTGCTAAGACAATTATAAATATAATATATATATATATGTATATATATATATTGTTGACATTTTCCTTGAATGCACTCATCAGCAACAACCCCCCCCCCCAAAAAAAAAAAAAAAGAGAAAAAAAGAGTTACATCATTGGTGTAACTTTTTCGGAAATAGGCAACTGCAAGTCTGCAACTCCAATTAATTAACAGCAGCAAGCCCGCCATCAATTTAGAAATAACCTTTGTAATTATACCACGACGTTAATATTACTCACGCTTTTTATAGCCGAAGTTGTGATTTTTGAAGCCCGTAATCGAAGGAGAGTGAACTTTGGAGAGATTTTTGATCATGTTCACGTGGATTGTCGGTTGTAGACATGATACATTTCAGAGAGGAGAAATTTGATTTGTATTTATATTAAATTTCCTTTCTATTTTTGAAAAATGTTAGGTCCAAAAAGCCTATGGTCCAGGTCAGCTGCTCATAATCAAATCAAATTTTCAATTGAGCAATAAACACGCGCACCAAAAAAAAAAAAAAAACATTTGACTGAGGTTGCAATTCTCTAATAGCTTAACAAGTTGCAACGAAGTCGTCCTATTTGGAATATAATGGAGACGAGACAAGGCAGAGTGAGTCTTTTTTGTTTGACAGGCAGTCATAGTATTCGCCCGTTCTATCTACGAATTGAAGTTATTATTTTATTATTAAATATTTAATTTATTTTTAAAAAATAATATAATAATATTTTTTATAATTTATATTTTACGTTTTATTATTTTATAGTTAAATATAAGTTAAAAATAATTATTTTAAAATATATATTTTATTATTTAAAAAATAAATAAAAAATATCGAATATAACAAAGTGAGATAAAATAATAATGTATGTATCCAACACCTATAAAAGTTGGAGTAATATTAAAAATTTAATATTCATAATAAAACGAAGTAAATGATGAAATAGAACAATACACTGGTAGCGCAAAAATAGATTTTATAATATCTGTCTCTGCTTCGATCCATCGTCATCCCTGATTAAAGTTGATTCGGGTTAGATATTTATAGAATCTTATTGAAACTTGTCAAACTCTTTTCTCTCCAATTTTCTTTTTTAGTATTTGCTGAATTAAATATCAAAGTAAATTTCAAAAAATAACTTTTCGGTATCCTCTAACATTCTCCTGTTTTCACAAGATTCTTTTCGAACATCAACCCCCAACTCAACTCCCCACAACAAAAGAGAAGTATTTTTGCAGGTGAAATTTAGTCCACTTTCGATGGAGGCTGGCTTTTGCTTAATGGCCCGTAAAACTTGAAACAGGAAAGCTAATTCACATGTCAATGGCCAAATTCAGCGTAATATATACATATATATATATATGTATATAAATTAGACTTTACTGTGTGATATGGACCGCTACATTTTACTTCCAATCTTAAGAGTGTGATTGGCCAAGTGATAATTTTGGAACGTAGGGCTTGGGGAGGCTGCGATAAGCTGAGATGCTGACATCCTCTATTGAATGCTATGCCAAATTGACCCAAAAGAAAAATAGAGTTGATTATCTCTGCGACTGCCATGACGTTAGCTTCTGTAATTAATTCTGGTGGGTATCCTTCTTTTTCTTCAAACAAAACAGGTGAAATCTGAATTTTAATTAAAGCAAGTAGAAAGCGACTTGAATTATATTTAAAGCAAGATATCATTCAAACACAAGTTTCAAGCGCCAAAAATAAAAAGTCAATAAAATCCGCTCTCGTATTATGCAAAATACATATATATATATATAGATATATCATTTGAATATCTACTCTCTTATTTGAGGTTTTTTTTATTTATTTGAAACCCAGACAATTCGAAGGGATTTTAAGATGCACGGAAAAAGCGTATACCTTCCTCCACCAAATCCAAATATTTGTTGTGCAAAAATTGTTTGAGATTCGAATACAAAGCGTATTGGATGTTCATAAGGATTTCCGGATCTTTTCGAGAAAGAAAAGAACTTTCAAGATTTTTGGATGCTTTTAAGGTGTTGAAAGGCTTCGATCTTTCAAAACGATGATGAACAATTTCAATGTTAACTGTTCTAAACTTAAGAGGCCCTATATCACAGTTTCCAAAAGGAATTTATAATGTTAAAGGCCTTTGTTTGTAAGGTTTGGACTTTTATATTATTTGCAGCCCATAAGATATTTTTGAGGCTTTTTTTTTGGGTTAGACTTGGTTAATAGAAATTTTTAAGTTTTTCACTCAATGATTTTTGTTTTTTTTTTTTTTTAATTTAAAAAAGTTCATTTTTAATGCATTAATAATATTTTTTTTAATTCCACAAATAAATTTAATAAAATTCATATATTTCATGCTTTAATTTTTTTTTATATATTTTTGAATATATCATAAAAGATATATATCTTCATGCTAATGCAGCTGTGTAATTTAAAAATCCAGTATCAGTCTCTCTTTATTAAATAGAAAAAGGAAACTGGAAAGTACAGAGTAGTAATATAACAAGGGTAAGTATTCAGCTGGTTTGATGAGTTCTGTTTTAAAATTTTAAAAATCAAATAAACCAATTGAATATGGGGAGTCAACTAAACCAATCAAACTTTACGCAAGCAAATAATCGAATCGAAATTAACCAGTTCGACTGGGTTGGATTATGTGTTTTATGAGTTGGGTAAGATAATTAAATTCAGTACAAGTAATATAATTATAGATTGAATATGGTTAATAAAATAAAAATAATTATCGACAAAAATTAAATTAAAAATAGATCATTTATTTATTTTTTGATTAAGTGTTGGGTTTTGGCAGTTTTGTTTGAAAATAAAAAAAATCATAAACCAATTAAATAAACCCATTTAAATAGAAAACCAAACAAACTGAACTAAATGGTTGGTTTCAGTCGGTTTATACCCACCCCTGCGTAAGTGAACAGAGTGAAAAACCCAAGTATCCTCAAGGCCCAAGGAGGGGTGGTCGGCTGGGCTAAAGCTGAAGACAAATGCAATCTGACGGGCTGAACAAAGAGAATGGCAAATCAACGGGGACTAAACATGTCCATCGCAACAGCCCATTGGATCTGAATGTGTCCATTTTCCAGATTTCTTGCACTGCTTCGGTTTCACAGATTTCAATGCTGAAAAAAAAACATGAAACGGATACGGCAAGAATCAATTCCCAGAACATGGGAATTGAAAAAGGAATGACAAATCTTCATTCTTATATATGTTTACAAATCTATTAAATCAAACCACAACAAAACTACGAACGTAGTTATTCACTCTACCTATTAATTCATAAGCTAATTCAAATCCGAAGTCTGATCTTTGAACATTTTTGCTTGATCTGGAAAAGTAGTTTCAGACAAGTTGAAGAGTTCTTAGTGTTTTAATAAAAGTCATATTCGAATCCCATCCGAAGCCCACCGGATAGTTTTCAATGAAACTTTGATTTTATCCCTTAAAAACCTCACCAAGTGAAAGAAGGATGAAACTAAGGTGATGAAGACCCCCAACGGTCCCAACCCGTTAGTATTATCAGAAACCAAAAGACGCTGAGTATGCAGCCAACATGACGATGGTCAAACAGTAACCGGGCGTGAGAGACTGAATTGGAAGTTGTGAACATGGAATCTTCAAGTATCAATGTTTGTGCCCCTAAAACATTAAGGTGGTAATCAGACACTTGTCACCACAAACCTCTCTTTCAAAAATGCCATCATTTCACTTTTGGTGTTCGTAAAAAAAGAACCACAAGATGGTTGACACGTTCAGATGCAAAATACCCATGAAGTTACATAGATTGTGGACCTATATTTTTGACGCTACATAGAGTGTGGCGTCAACTTATTGGTTCTATCTGTAAAGCCTACTTTAACCCCCCTTGGCTTTGTCGTGACGCTACGATCCAAAAGTTGCCCTTGTCATGGAATTACTTTATGACTCGAAACGTGGCTTCCCCGCATTGTTCGAGCATGAAGTTGTTCCCAAACGAAAAGACCTGCCAGGGGAACACCTTCCAATAAATTAAGATGGGAGTACTTAGATATTCATATTCTTCAAAACTTTTATATACCCAACCACAGAGATTCATTTGAATATAAATTCATTTCACGTCTAATGGGTCGATAATACGTGTTTTAACGAAAGCCATGTATCATCATATCATCATCCAATTTGGGCTCGAAAACAACGTTCTTTTTTTTTAAAAAAATATTTATTTTAATCCCCGAAACAAATCTTAAAGGACCTTTTCAGTTTTCACCTTTAAGAACCCAGATCCCAAATCACGAAATAAAGAAGCCCCATGCAGGGTCCCACAACCAATCACGTTGCGACACATCATTTAGTGGACGATTCCAAGACAAATGGCTCATGTCGGTTGAGATAGAAAACCTTCGTCCAACAGGTGTCCCAATAAAAGCAGCAAACAGTACCGTTGGTATTTTCCCCATCAAAAGCGGCTTCAGGTCAGGCTCAGGCCCACCCCTCGGATACCCTCTCCACCACTTAGACGCACTTCGTTCCCAATCATACTCAGTTTATATACATACTTGCTCTTCATTTTAGTTTGCTTCAAACTCTACTCTCCAAAACAGATGTATATACCTACCATGTTGGCAAAGAAAGAGCAGCTCCAGGCGGCGGCGACGGTGAAGGTGAAACCTGGTTTATCAGGTTTAGATCTGGACATGCACCCTATTACGAATATTAACTCAAGCAGCAAAAGCAAGAGAAGATTCAGTGATGAACAAATTAAGTCACTAGAATTCATGTTTGAGTCAGACTCACGACCAGAGTCGGTGATAAAACAGCAGCTAGCCAATGAGCTTGGGCTAGAGCCTCGACAGATTGCTATCTGGTTTCAGAATAGGAGAGCTAGATCAAAAAGTAAGCAAATTGAGCGAGATTACACTGTTTTGAAAGGTAGTTTCGATGCTCTTTCTTCTAGCTATGAATCCTTGAAAAGAGAGAATCAATCCTTGCGTATCCAGGTATTTCCTTTGTCATTCAATATGCATGTTTGAAATACCTTAACTACCAGTTCTAATCCTAGTGGTTTCCTAGCAGCTGCAAAAAGTGAAGACTCAACTTGAGATGGAACATGGAAACCAACCTTATGGACCAAACAAAACAGCTGAAAACAGTAGCAATGACAAACCCGAGAACAAGAGTGCTATAGTTGACACGGACAAGAAATTTACCGTTCTATTTGAAGGTCACGACCATTTGCTTTCATGCGATGATAATAGCGGAAATGTTGACAGCACCGGTGAGGATAGGGCGGTTCTGGACATTATAGAAGCCACTGATGGTTCCTTGACTTCATCAGGAAAATGGTGCAGCTTCGAATCTGATCATTTCCTCGATGAGTCAAGTTGTAGTTCAAACTGGTGGGAATACTGGTGAATAAGTTGAATGGGGGAAATTAAAATATGCAGTGCTTGCATCGAAAGTCCACCAACTGAATTGCATCTGAAATTTTGATCCTCTCTGCATATATTTCTATCACCAAATAACTAAATCAATGATGCATATGCACTTCCAGTTCCTTTTCCTTTTTCAAGTCAAGGCATTCCCGGTTCTAAAAGTTAAAACTATACTTCCCTAAACTATACCTAGGTAGTAACTGAATTCAAAATAAACAGGAATGAAAAAGTATAAAAAAAATAATCAATTAAAAACAAACCTTTAACATTATGAGCAAGAAAACTACAACAAGAAAGCTCCAAATCTATGCTAAACTAATATCTTGATCGGTCAAATAACTTAATAAGAAACAGTTCTGATGCAAAAACACAACTTTACCTTTCTAAGCTTCTAAGTACAAAGAATGATTGTACGAATATTCTCTCCTTATAAGTTATGATAACATCTAAATTTTAATTTGTCTAAACTCATAAAGTTTTCACATTGATCTCTAAATCGATGGTGATCAAAATTAGCATTTAGCTGTAGAATAAACAATTTAATGAAGTATGGCTTTATTTGAGGCAAAAGATTGAAAAGCTGTAAAATAATTTCCATTGCAGTAGCCACATATACAGAGAATGCTTAAATGTTCCCATCATTAATACCAGAAAAGAGTGCACTACAAATTGTCAAATTCTTAATACAAGCAGGAAATGTTGTTGCATCAGAATGTGTTAAACAAATCTTGTACATACAGAAACCTACATAGATTTAAAAAAGGAAAAAATAAAAGAACTCTAAATACAAGCATCTAGAGCTCAGTTTTGACTTTTACATCTCCATTTGGCAAAATACTTTGTGATTGAGCAAGCCGTTTAGATTCCTGCATTGCATGAAGAGCTTTAACTTAAATTCTCAGTGGCAAGAATTTAACAGAGACTAGAGATCGACATAATGAGACATTCAATTTTCAAGGAAACTGCAGAAAAGTACCCATATATTAAACGGACTAATCAATTTGAATCACCTAATTCTAGTCTTCTGTTAACTCACTTTACTCTATGGCTCCTTAAGACATACGCATCTGAAATACTGGGTTCAATATTTCATTTTTAAAGTATTTCAGATCAATCTAAGCCTTGGCAATTAAAAAGATGTTCTTAATGCTTCTAAAGATTATAAGATATGCAGTTCAGATATCATAAAAACAAATGTTCCTAATGTTTCTTCCTAATTAGATATATAAATACAAAATGCTTGTTTCCACTTTTATCAGGTAGCAAACAGAGTTTAGTGAGAAAATGCAAAAAAAAAAAAAAAAAAAAAAACATATAAGACACTGATGCAAGGAAAGTTTTCAATAAACAAATAATGTTTTAGAATGCCATCATTTCACCCCTTATCCAGCCTGAAAAGTTGTGCTGCCTCCACAAGAATAACACGATGACAGAAGCATTAAAAAACAAAGGCAGATAAGGAGAAAATGCTTGGGTCTTTTCAACAAGCAAGCGAGCCAATGTCCATCCAAGGATGAAATCAGCGACGAGGGTAACAAGAAGTTGCAGTGAGAGTGGATTCGTGATGATGGGTCAAAAAGCTTTGTCAACAGGCCACGAATAAGGAGATTTTCCACACAAGAACCAAAATCCAACAATTATTACATTTGATATAACATATCATCAGCAACGGCGTTGAAGAGAACTGATCACTACTGGTCATGGTCATGGACAACACGAATAGAAAGACATATTTGTAATAGTTACGCATGCATAATTATTAAAATAACTCACAGCAGCAGCACTTGCACGTATCTCCCTGTACGATTCAACTTCATCAGGAAATGTCTGTTCAAGCTCTTCTAGAAGATGCTTCCGTAAACTCTATAAAATTCAATAGTACAGTAAATACATATCAATTGGTACGCAATAATATGAAATTAGTACCAAATATCCTATACGAGGAATTAAGAACTACCTTGAAGGCATCTGTTTTGCCTTTAGTAACCTGATTTTTTGCAATACAGCCGTTTAAAACATCCCTTGTAAATTCATCAGGGTTCTTCCCATCATCAATTAGACTAACCCGAAAAGGAAAAAATTACTGCTAGGAAATAAAGAAAACAAGCTAAGTGTGCCATAAAACACAAAAAATGATAATAAAAGTAAACCAAACCCACTTAAGAACTTCCATGGGCACTTGAATATTACACTTCTCAGATAATTTTGCCATGTTATCGAGCTCCGTAACCAAGGAATTCCTAAAATTAAAAAAAAAACCCTAATGAGATCAGCAATGCTGCATAAAAATAAATAAATAACTAAATCTTGCAAAATAATTAGATAGGGATTTGAAAAAAAAAATTACAGGCGTTGAAGGAGAGGGAGCTGCGAAGCGGCATTGAAAGAAGATACGGTGAGGTATAGTTGATGGAGGAGGCCTAAAGTTTTCTGGATGGAGTTTATTACTTGACTCAGATTCTGCTTTGGATCATCGTTAGGCGTTGCATTTGCCGTATCATTCGTTTGAGTGCTAACTAACCCATTCCCACCGCCCCCTCCCGTCACTAATGTTGAAGCTTGTGACGAATCCATTTCTATAGACTTGTAAATTCTTCTTTCTCTCCTACGATAGATTCACTGTATTAAAAAATAATAATAATATAACATTGATAGGTAATATAAACCCTAAAGAAACAGAGGAGAAATTGAAGTCCGCTATAAACCATACAAAGCTGCGAAAAGACTAAAATTTATTGGAGAACTTCGAGAGAGAGGGATTTCGAAGGAAATTGAAATACCTCTAGCTTTCGTGGAACTGGGAATTGAAATCTCAGGACTCGGGCTCCAAAAATTTGCGCTTTTTTGTCTCTCTCTCCCTTCGTCACTTCGAGTTTTCAAGTGTTGGTTTTGATTTGATTTTGGGCCGTCAGTTATATGTCGGATGATTTTCTGGAAGACCTTATTAATGTTGAACAAGCCCAGTTTAAAGGCCCAGGAATAAATATGTTTTAAATTGGATGAAAATCGGGCTCCATTTATGTGGGGCTAGGGGATAATATAAATATCCATAGAAACTGAAATCAGCCTGGTTTCAAAACCCACCTTAACCTAACTCTGAGACAGAGAGAGCCCAGCTTCAGCTGACGCCTGCCTATAATAATATTTTCTTTTAAATATATTCGCTGGTAGTTACTTAATATGATAACCTTAAAAAAGTATTATAGAAGTACTCATCAAATAAATTTTTAAAAAAATATTATTTAAATTTCAATATATAGTATTCGGAGAAATATATTTGTAATTAATGTCTTGTTACCTCTTAAATTTAATTAAAAATGTTGGATTTTATGGGTTTTAGAAGGTTTATGAAAATGCAAGGCTGAAGAAAACATATTCTCTTTATTTTTGTTGAAATTTAAATTTCAATATTATACCCTAATAGAGCCTAGACCATAGCAAATAAAATCTTTGCTAGCACAAAGATGCGCCATTGAACTTATGTAAGTGAAAGTGCCGAAAACAGAGAGCCTGCCAAAGTGCCATTAATAGAGCTAAGAAAATGACTGAAAAGAAACCAATGTGTAGGTGCCATTTTTGGGGTGCTACTCCCCCCACGCATTTTCTTTTCTGAAACAATTTCTGGTGCTAGGTTCAAACAAATCATAGGATTCGGAAGACAACACTCCAAGAAAAAAAATGCTGAGCCCTGTTAACATCAATGGTATCTTAAAAGTTCTAACACTTTCAAACAAACTTAGGAATTGATAGGAAGAATATATATACATATGTATATATATGGTAATGATGTGAATCCCATAGCGAACCTACTCATCAATTTGTTCACAGGTCAATTCTTACAACAAATTTGCCTGTTAAAGCAATGGCTGAATAAAACATCTTTAGTTTTACCAGCTGTAGTGTTCCTTTGCTGATAAAAAAGGAAAAAAAAAAAAACAAACAAAGAACATAGGCCCCTAAAAAGCTGGTTGATGATCTGGGCCATAAGACTAGCAAAGAATGGATTCTAATATTCTGATTCCTTCAAGGAACAAATGCTTCATATCACGTGCACTTTATTAGATTCATATATTCAAAGCCATTTCTATTAGCTGATCTCACTGTCAAGCCCTTATCCCACTTGCAAATTAAGTTTCTCTTTTTTTTTTTTTTTGGCCCCAAGGTCTTAATCAACTTGTAGAGTATATATAGTACAGAAAATGATAAAGCAGAGTGCGAGCTTTTGATGCAAGATTTCTGCTATTTATATATATAATTCTGCTTCAAAAATAAAACAAATCTTGATGAAAGGACCAGCTGTTAGATGTGATATTGGCTGGGAATGGATTTGGAAAAATATTGTATGCTAAGGCAAACAAAGCTGAGAGGAATCGATCCATCAAGATCAAATAACTGGGTGATTTGGGGGGGATAATGTATTGCTTATTTTATCAAAGGAACCCTCCCTGGTTTTTAGAGTACAGCTCAATATCTCACCCTTTTCTCTACATCAAATGACCGTTGAAGATGTCATTATCAAGACCTAATAATCCCCAAGCATGCAAAGTTATATGCTGTGGATAAAACCTCCGCTAGCTATAACTAAGCTAATCATACAAAAAAACATCGTAATCTATTACAAATTTAATAAATAAAACCGGTTCACAAGCTTAGCTTTAGATTCCGGGAACGGCAGACAGACCTTCCTTTGCAGGTAAAAAGGTCATCTTCCGATTAAGAGAAAAACCTCGTTTTATTTCTTTTGCAGCCACCATGTAACTTTTGTTGCAGGTAGCAGCACTTAGGGAGCCCCTAGGTCCAGGCTAATTGGTAGATGGAATTGATTCCTTCCTGTTGGCCAGATGTTGAGATTGGGGTACACAGACACCCAATGCTTAAGTAGTGCGGCTCAAAAACTCCATCTTTAGTCATGTTACATGGACAGATTTGGGATTCGAGATGAATATCGGATTCAGATATATATTCGATATAAGTATACTTAATTTTTTTAAGTTTTTTTTCATATATATATATATATATATAGAGAGAGAGAGAGAGAGAGAGAGAGAGAGGCTCACACTCTTGTATTTATGTATGAATATGCATTAAACACATATATCAAATACGTATATTTTAAGAAAAATGAAAAGTACGGCAAAAATGATCTCAATATTAAGGAAAGCTGATGTTTTCCCCATTTCCTACTGATAAATGTCTAATGAGTCATAGCCTTGTATCAGAATTTAGAAATATCCAAGATGATAAAAACCAGCAAAGGCCAACATCCTAGATTCTATCTTCAGTTTCTAAATGATTAAGGCTTCGTCTTTTAAAAACGAAATGAAATTCTAAATACCATACGAATCATATTAACTGTGTTAGTCATCCAAGGGTGGAAAAAGAAAAAGAAAAAAAATCAATTTGAATGGCTTTAGCTGCCTATGGCACTCAAATGCGACCTAGCATTAGTCTTCCCATGATTGCAGATTGCAGATGAAACAAGCAGCCGGATTGACCCAACCAACCTTTCTAGCCAAGTTAAATGAAAACTTTTGTAGTTGACCAAATAAATTGATCCACACTTATGTTAAAGCCATTTACCACGCTCAAGTGCATCGAATTTCAAATCTTAATCAAGAAAGGGAACCAAATCTGATTTGATCACGCCTAAATCAACTTGTTTAATAATCATTCATTTCCAGGATTTTTAGAATTGTGGCAAATTTAATGGTCTTTCAAATTAGTGATTTGCTACTTTATTTGCTGATATGCAATAGCAACTTGTTTGTCACTAAACATTTAATATATCAAGTGATAGAGAAAACCATATATGGAGAAATGGAGATGGATGTTAATGTTCTGGATAGCAACCCTTTTAAGCTTTCAAGTTGAACATAATTAAAGCACTACACTAAATCCTTATCTGGCATCAAATCTTCTCACAGGAAAAGAATAAAGCCTTATTTCCAGCTTCATATGGCTATTTCATTAATTAGATATCCTTTTCACCACTAATAGTGCTTCTCTGCTATTTTAATATTTAGTACTTCCACACCAGTCATCAATCAAAATCCTAGATTTTGATTTAAATTTACACCGTACATGTAGCGCCCAACATTCATCAGTTGCAAATTATAAATATCTAATTGTAAAGAGCAGAAAAAATCCAGAATTAGAAGGCCAGTATAAAAGTAAAATCAATGTAATTTGTAACTCATCATCGGGTCAAAAGAATAGTGAAAGATGTTTTTGATGCATCAGAAATTTGAGCAAATTGGAAGAGCTTCTAGGGCATCTTAAAGGACAGTGAACTATGATATATATAAAACATAATTTCCTCCTAAAAGATTCAAAGATTCATAGTTGAGTTAGTTGAGTTAATTTAAACCTTCCATTGCTTTCTTCTGTTTTCGAATGGAACCCAATCACACCCCGCCCCCCATAACCCTTTTTCTTGCTCAAGTGGGAAAGACTGATATAGTCCACTAATTTACAGAACATTGACTCAAGCGCTTAACTAAATGATGATGATAAATTGATGAGAAATCCCTAGGGTTATTTTTTATCGATTACCCTAATTCCTTTAGCATCAAAATCTTTGCTGTTCTTGAAAGAATATGATGTGAGTGCATGTAAATGTTCTTTGCTCCAAGAACAACACATATTAATCACCTCGGGACAGAATCCGGTTATGTATTTGATTTTCTTAAGCCACTTTCATATTATTAAATGTTTAAAAGAGTTTTGTGGCAATTGATATATCAGATTTGCTTTTAAGATTCATATTTGTTCCTCCGCATAAACAACACTAGAATACTATAATTATCAACAGTTTTAAGAATTAAGATATTTTGATTATGCTTGGCATCTGCTATTGATGATTCTTTTTGAATGAAGCACTTAATGCATTCCAATTATGCTGCATAGATCACCAAAGAATTCGATTTAGTTTCTCTTTTTTAAAATTAAAAAATTAAAAAAAAAAAAAAAACTTTCTTCTTCCCCCTTTAAATTTCTTCCACGTCTTAGCCATGACTTCACTCAATCTTACTTCATTTGGAAAATGTTGATACTATAACTCATAACAAGTTCTGCCACTAAATTTGAAGGCCAGGATTGCTGCAAGGTGGCTGATACAACAAGTTTCGAAGGAGAAAAAAAAATGGAAAACAATTGAAAGATATGGCAATTTCTTTCTTGTTTAATTAACCTAATTAAAGCCTAGAAGGCGTGACCTAGGCGCACTACTAGCGAAAAAATATAAATGTTGAGGAACCATCGCCACCTTTGGCTTTTGCCCAAGGCTTCAAATGCTTAAGTGCAAGACACGTAGATAAGAGTTCGCAATGACATCATTTAGAATTCAACTTCGTAATTTTAATTCATTTTAATTATACACCTACTAAGAAATCTAAACTTAAAAGAGTGCTGGAACCAAATTTCAATATTAAGTTTTCAATCTTCCCGGAAACATTACCAAATTCACTAATTAATGTAATAAGGAAAGAGATAATACTTTTGGTTTGAGAAACAGGAAAAGTAAAAGAATGCAACTGTAAATAAACTTATATCTTTCTCGAGATATAAAGAAATCAAGATCATTAATATTCATGTCCATCCCTAACTACAGAAATCTTGGGTAATTGGCTTAGATATGCTCCTTGTTAGGGCCACATTGAATGCCCCCATTATCTTCCATATAGTGTTGGCAATTGCTTGAATAAAAGTAACTTTGAATTAGAAGAAAATTCAAATAGTTTTCGGTTTGAATTATTTTAAATTTAATTATATTAATTTAGAGTTATATCTTTTCAAGATTAAATTAGAACAGATTGAATATCATTGAATTTTTTTAATCAAATATAATTTGAATGAGTAACGAATTTAAATAAATTTTATCAAAATTTTTATATATTTTAATGCAAAGTAAGCTAGAGTTTATGAAAAATTAGAAAGAAGAATTGGCGGATAAATGATTTATGATTCTTTACAAATTTGATTCTCGTTGGAATCCAAACAACAAGGTAAAAGCAAAAGAGCTATTATTTAAATTGCACTTGATCAGAAAGAAACATTTTGACAAGCCAATATGTACATGTAAACAAAAATTAAAGCGTTTCTTAAAAGAAAAAAACATTAAAGGGGATAATTTGCTTCCAACGCAAAGTTTTTGTCTGTCTCGGATCATTAAACAAGAAACAAAAAACTAAAACCAATATTTAACATGTTTTTGCTTTTAAATTTGTGTAAAAGCTCCCAATAATAAGCTTGAATTTTGACTACCTAGGACCAAATGTCGGGGGGTGGATTTCAAGTAGGACCCAGCTGGGGGATGACTAGGACTGGTCCCGTGGATTTATTATTATTTTTTTGTGTTGTCCCATGTTTGAATTTTGTCACATTGTTCCTTGCTTTTAAGGGCACATGATTGAGACAAAACAATGGGAAAAAGGGTGCGTTGGGTAGGGGAGGGTGTCCTAATTCCTAAAGCCTAATGCTCTAAACCCTTTTTATGGGACCTTGGATTAGACGCGTGGAGTCATGAACAGAAGCTTTGGATGTAGAGAAGGGAAAAAAAAAAAGAAAAGTAAAGGAAGGAATCGAGAATTGCATGGAACACGTGGCGTTCAGACACACAAGGTCCACGTGGGTTTGTCTACTGGCTGAAGAGAAAAAAAAAGTATACCACCGATCCTTCTCATCACGTTATTTACATCAATTATTTACGACTTCATTTAATTAAATTTATTTATATTAATTAATTTTTTTATATTAATTATTTATTAAATAATTTTAAAATTTTTTACATGATGTTAAAATAATTAATATAAAAAATTAACATAAATAAATTTTATTAAATAAAATAATAAATTATATAATGAAAAAAGCTCGTGGTATAACCATGACATATTCGTGGGTTCATTTTTATAGACACGATAGCATCGTCGCCAGACATGTGTTAACTGTTAACGTCAAAGTAAAACTTTATTTAGCCGCCTACGATTTTGGTTCCGCCCACTCTCATTCCCAAGCGCGTGGCAAATAATTTCTCCTTTTAAAAGAAAAAATCACCAAAATATATCAAATTCAATTTTCTTAACAATAAATTAAAAATTTTTGTTATGATTAAATTTCTCGGTACTCCCTTCATAGTTACTGTTTTTAATTCAATTAGTTTTAATAAAAAAGCCGAGAAATTAGGCAAGTTAAAAAATTAGATTATTTGAAATGATTAACGAGCGAGAAATCAAACATTTAAAAAATAATAATTAATTCCAAAGCCAAGATTTAAAAAAATTACAATCCGAATTAATCTGTGGGAATTACTTTCTCATGAAAGCAAATTAAAATCCACAATTAGGGGAGAAGAAATATTACGTTTTCAGTGTTTAATGCCACTTAAGGACAAAGGTTACTATGCCAAAACTAAACTGCCTGGATTGAATATTTGCTCCATAATAAATGCTAATTAACATACCATTACTAATTTTTTTTAATGATTTATTAAACTGTGAATTATTTTTCTTAAATCTAGAATATAGGTGTCGTGCCGAATTTAGTCGGTTCAAATAAATTTTTTTGCTTCCTCATGCCTAACTTGAAAGGCTATTTTGTTATAGAAAATATATTAAAATATTTAAAAATGTATATTAATATTTTTTTTTTCATAATTATTGTTCTATACGAAAGAATATTTTTTTTGAACGAAAATTTATGTCAAAAAAGTTTGGTTCATAGAAAATGTCCTGTTGAAAAAATTTATCCTTTGGAAATACCAAATATTTATAACGAAATTTTCTGTTAATTTTATCTTAAACTTAATGCAATTCGAATTAAACTTATTAAAATAAGTAAATATTAGAATTAAACTTATTAAATTAAGTAAATAATTTTATTTTTAAATAAATCTAGTCCAAATTTTCCAACTTCATGAAATTTTAGTTCATAACATCATTCATATGTAAGTCATGATAAAAGAATAATGCTAGTTAATTAAAATTGAGACCAAAAAAAAGGGAAAAATAATGTGGCCTGGAGGTGGAGAGGGGAGGGGGGGGGGGGGGCAAGGTCAGGACCATTTAGCGCCCGAAGCCTGGATTCTGAGAGCAATGGAAAGTATGAAGAGAATCGAAGGGGCTGGCTTCCTGGGTGGCTCACTAGGGTAGCCTATAGTAAGAATATTAATATACTAGCTAGTTAGTGGCTATTATTATTATTAGTACTATTATTAGTTTGATAACTAGTCTGTGCATTGAAAAGGATAGCAACTTTCACAATTTTTTTTAAATGCTTAATCGTTCGTTTATTTCACTATTTTATTTAGTAAAAGAAAACATAATTTTTGAAAAAAAAATATTATTTAAAATAATAATTTTTTAGACGAAATAAAATTTAAAATAAAAAATAGACCATCTAATATTTTTTAACCGCTACTTGGCTAATAATCGTTACGGCTTTATGGCCTATTTTGTTCCATGAAAATGAACCAGCACAAGCTTAAAACGAGCGTGGCTATGGGTGTGGGATCAGCTCCCCGAAATCCCATTTGCCGATATGATAGTGGCGGCGCAACGGGCACACTGATTTTTTTTTATTTTCATTTATATTGACTTTTGATTTTCTTTTATTTCCGTTATAATGCTGAAAACGTATAACGCACAGTTTTAACCGTTGCTTTTAAGGGGATGTTACGTACATTACGTATATAAAAATAAATACAAAGACATATATATAATTACTAAATTATGATAGATTTATAAAATTAATAAATAAATAAAGAGTGAAATAAAAATATAAAAATACAGATGAAAAAAATTGATTAACTAAAAGTAATATTTTTTCAATAGAAAAAGTAAAACAAAAAAAAGTTAATTTTTTAAAAAACGGTAAATAACTTGTACACTTCTATTAATATATTATTTTAATTTTATAATATTAATTTTTATATTTTTTAATTGAGTTAGTGTTATATCAAACTCAAAAATTTTATATTAATAGAGATCTTTTAAGATATTTTTGAAAAAAAAATAATGAAAAAAATAGTTCGCTTTTTATATTAAAAAATCCATTATTATATCGGGATGCGTAACATTTTCTTAAATTTCACAGTGCAACAAAATCTCTATATAAACCAAACTTCTCATTTCTTAGGTTAACGCAATAAAAAAAAAACCATTACTCAAGCAAACAAACATAAAAAAACGTTCCTTCTCCATGGAAACATACTCTGATTGCTTCTGGGTTTTGTTTCTTGCTTCCAAATGCAAATCAGTCACTTCCCAAAACACCTTTTGGCTTCTTCTTTTTGTTTGCATGGCTTGGTTGGCCATGGCCTTGCGCTTCTGGTTCTACCCTGGAGGCCCTGCCTGGGGCAAGTATAATTGGCTGACCAAGAAAGCAGCGGCCAAAAAACCAAATTACATCATTCCAGGACCACGAGGGTTCCCCGTTATTGGGAGTATGAACCTCATGGTGAACCTGGCTCACCGCAAGCTTTCTGATGCAGCCAAGTCTTTTCGCGCTAGGAGGCTAATGGCCTTTAGCTTGGGTGATACACGGGTTATCATTACATGCAACCCTGATGTGGCCAAAGAGATTCTTAACAGTTCTGTTTTTGCTGATCGTCCGGTGAAAGAGTCCGCATATAGCTTAATGTTCAACCGAGCGATTGGTTTCGCTCCATATGGGGTTTACTGGCGAACGCTAAGAAGAATTGCAGCAACACATCTCTTTTGCCCTAAACAAATCAGCTCCGGCGAGGCACAGAGGTTCGATATCGCCTCACAAATGGTGTCTATAATAGCATGTCGTCGTGGAGAGTTCTCCGTACGCGATATACTCAAGAAAGCTTCCCTTAACAACATGATGTGCTCCGTGTTTGGTCGTAAATATCAACTGGAATCATCAAATTCTGAAACTGAAGAACTTGGCCAGCTCGTTGAAGAAGGTTACAACCTACTTGGGAAGCTTAATTGGTCTGATCATCTTCCATGGCTTGCCAGTTTAGACATTCAAAAAATCCGGCTCCGATGCTCAGAACTTGTTCCCAGAGTGAACAAGTTTGTGAACAGAATCATTCAGGAACATAAACTCCAAACTGGAAGAAAAATCCATGATTTTGTTGACGTTTTACTTTCTCTCAATGGACCTGATAGACTCTCGGACAACGATATGATTGCCGTTCTTTGGGTGAGCAACACACTTATCGTCATGATAATTAAGCAATTTATTTTTTATATATGCATGTGTTTGTTTTCTCTTGCATGATGTTTTCCAGCTGTGAAATAGTTAACGTGGGAATAGAATCGAAGATGGAATCTTAATAATGATTAACTTGGGATCAGCTTGTAGATTAGATTCCCTTATATAATACAATTTCTTAACTTTTCAAAGGACTTCTTAGCAAATCCTTTTGATTAATAATTTAACTGCTTTATTCTTAATCATGCTATACTCATTATACAGGAGATGATATTTAGAGGAACCGACACTGTGGCTGTTTTAATAGAGTGGATACTAGCGAGAATGGTGCTTCACCCTGAAATCCAATCAAGAGTGCAGGCCGAGCTTAATCAAGTTGTCGGGAAATCACGGCCGTTGATGGAGTCAGACATTCAGTTTATGGTTTACCTGCCAGCAGTGGTGAAGGAGGTTCTCAGGCTGCACCCGCCTGGCCCACTTCTATCATGGGCCCGTTTAGCAATTACAGACACTACTGTTGATGGATATTACGTGCCTGCTGGGACCACAGCCATGGTTAACATGTGGGCCATCACCAGGGACCCAGATATTTGGCAGGACCCACTCGAGTTCATGCCGGAGAGATTCGTGTCCAGGGGCAGTGCTGACGCTGAGTTCTCTGTGTTTGGGTCTGACCTCAGGCTGTCGCCATTCGGGTCAGGCCGAAGGAGTTGCCCTGGAAAGACTTTGGGTGTGGCCACTGTTAGCTTTTGGGTCGGATCCTTATTGCATGAGTTCGAGTGGGTGCAATCAGATGATAGCCCAGTTGAGCTCACTGAAATCCTTAGGCTCTCCTGCGAAATGGCCAACCCTCTTAAGGTCAAAGTGCACCCAAGGCGCCGATGAAAAAGACCAAAATAATTAGTGATCAGAAAATTTAAAAGATAATCGCCCTATTTGTGATCTAATCAACCTCAACAAAAGCTATTATCTTTAACTAGCAACCTTCTAGATATGATGGACTTAAAAATGTAAATATAGCAGCTGTTTGTGTTCTATAAATCCCAATGCCCTGTGTTTTGATCTTGACCTTCATATATATATATATATATATAGAGAGAGAGAGAGAGAGAGATAGATATTCTAGCAATAAGCTAGCTAGAGCTAGCATAGCGTAAATTGTAATTATTTGGCTGAAATATAGTTTTGATCTTTTAGGGTTTCATTTCCAGAAGCAAAATCTTAGAAATTTTCACGATGTTAAGCAACAAATGGAAATATTCAATCAAAACCTATATGGATGGAATATCCGCCATGCAATTTGACGGCAAAATGAGCAAGCAAAGATACTTATAACTGGATTCTCCATGATTCGCTTTAACTGATCACCTTAATCCAGCCGAAAAAGCAAGACATATTTAAACAAACGCAGGCGTAAAATGTTGCTCCAATTATTATTGTTGTGCTAATTTGCTAGCTGGACACATCGTAGTAGCAGTGGGCTATGGGCCTTGAAATCTGACGCAGATATCACAATTTCACTCTGTATTCTTCTTGTTGCTATTCACGTTGCTCCATGTATGCATTCATTAAATAAAAATCTGCTTTTCTGCACCAAGCGTCCATGACACTTTCTTTTTTTAAACCCGTCCATGGAAGTCCCCAAGGGAGAAGCAAAAGTGGCCATTATTGTGCATTTCGAGAAGCCGCCAAGTATGTATGGCGACGAAAAGGACATATTACTATCTTTGTTTGTCATGCGTGGGCAGCCAATTATACTACTATTGAAAAGCTAAAAAGGGTTAGGTGATGCAGCTGGAAGCTAAAATTAGTGGAACATCCATTGGATGCTTATCTATTTTATTCTCCGTACAATAAAATATGAGAAAGTGTCACAGATAAACAAACGAAAACAAGAAAAAAAAAAACCCACACTCCATTGCTGTAAGGCGCTATTAAAAAGCCAATAGATTTTACTATCAGACAACGAGCTTAGCTGGTATAGAGAATGTTTAATCAAACTTCTATTTAAAACCAAAAGGAAAATTATCGGATAAATCATGTCGTTCTAGAGTATTTTTAAATTTTATGATTTTGATTTTTTCTGTTTTTCATAATTACTATAATTGATAGCAATGATATTTATTATATTTATAACTACGATGAATATGATATAATTGAAAATGCGTACATTACTTCAAATTAGATCCTTCCCACTAATTACTGTCTTTTCTTGATATGGAACATCTTGCCCTTCTTTTGAGTGAACTATATTCTTGCTTAAAAAATAGCTTTTGAACTGGAATGAATTCACATAGAATTACATGCAAAGGTGATAGATAATAAAATTGAGTTCGCTTGTGTACATCTTCTTACAATAAGGCATATTTCTATTTATCAATCTTAATAGATTTTCTTTTTCAAAAGTAGGAAATGGCAGAGCCGAGAACTAGCTAGAGAGGGGAGATACGATTCTCCTTTTCCTTTTTAGTTTGGGAAAAAAAGAATGAAAAAAAAAAGGGCAGCGTATTGATGTAACTATCCAACAATTGCTATCATTATCATCTTAAAATAATAATAATAATAATAATAATAATAATAAAATCTGTGAGGTTTTTTCATTGTCTGAACATAGGGTTGCGTTGGGGTTTTTGGGGCCATTTCCGATGCTCTCTATACGGTTATCGCATATTATGAGCAACTAGTTGATGACACGTGAAATGCACATGGACTGAAAGACGCTATTAGTACTTTGTGAAGAGTACTGCACATTGAAACATCAACTTTGTTATTGCCCCAGACATCGATTCTGATCTTCCCTATCTGTTACGATGACATCCATATCTTGCCCAAGTCTTGATACTTAACCCTTGTAAAACCCAAGTAAAAGCAAGTTATTATTGCATGCAAAAAATTTAAAGACACATTTCAAATTTTAAGCTTAATTTAATTGATTTAATTAATTTATATTTAAAAACTTAATATTCAAATTTTATAATTGAATTTATTTTTTTTTTTTACTTTCATATTATGACTTTCTTAATTTCATGCATAGAGCCAAGCTAGAGCTAAGAGTTGACAAAACAAAATCAGATACTGTAAAACGCAAAGTTTTGTGCTATACATTGAAGTACTGCCTTTGTTTTGCATATCATTACGAACCGGAAAAAATGTAATTTCCATAATGACACATGCTGTTGTTTCTAGTCGGGCCATAGACACATGAAAAATCTTTGATTGATTTGGTACTCGTTGTTATTCCCAAAGACAGGGCTAGGTTTGGTTGCCAAATGAGAACCTTATAGTACACATGTACAAAGCCATGATTATTGTGGGATTAGGTTTGGGGGATTTCGTACAGATGTATACATGTGAAAGTTTTTATTATGTACCTGAAAAAAGATAGAGAGAGAGAGAGAGAGAGAGAGAAAGAGCGAGACCCAGCCAAAACATTACTGACGAAAGCAAGACTATTGGGCTAACTAAAGCTTGCATGTATAGCTCATATTTTATTGTCTTTTTTATATCTATTATAAAATAAATTTTTTATATATATATATAAAAGATTAAAAAAATTTAAATGTTTGAATTAAAATTTTAAATTTGATAGATATAATATTTTCAGAAATATTTATTTAAATTAATTAAATTTGTATTTAAAAAAATAAATTATCATTGTGAATTATTATTATTATGAACGCACTTGGAATCTTTTTTTTTTTAATTTGAATAAAAAATATTATTAAAAATGAGGGAAAATTGAGAACTTTTTTTTTTAATTTTTAAATCTCCACGAGTTTAATTTCATTCCATATCCAATTGTTATCAATGATGAGTAAATGAAACTTTTTTCTTCTAAAGCCTAGATGCTCGTCCCTTGTCGCTTTCCTTCACAAACTAATTATTATTTGCTCCCTATTTTGGAAGAATTTAAAGCACGGTCTGCCATATAATCATCATGATGATATCGTATTATTGTTCATGGATCAACAAGTAATTGAACGCAATGATTTTGATACATATATTGCAATATTTTAAATTCAGATAATGTTAAAATGGAAAACATTGTGATTCAACTAGGGAATTTGGAAATTTACAAGCTAAAGAAATAATGTAAAAGTCTAGATAGGTTCATGAGTTTAATTACCCACTTGATGCAATAGATTCATCTTAAATTTGATTGGGCTTAGGGTAGATTTTGTTATTGGACTCAGCTCGTTCAAAATTATTTTTTATTTAAATTTTTTATAAATATATATTAATATAAATATAATTTATTATATTTTAAATAATAAAATGAGATTTTAAATTGAACCGATTCAAATTAAGTTTGAGTAAACAAATATTTTCGATATTCAAATTTAACTCCGGATCGATTCATAAATTATCTTACATTATTTAGTAATTATTTTTTTTCACGAAAGATTTATCCATGAAAAAATGGTAATCAAGTTCAAAGGCACGACGTCCAGCAGATTGAAATGGTCATTTAGTTTAAATTACACTAAATAATGTGAGAGGAGTGCGTAGACCTTAAGAGTATATGTGGGTTTCGTGGGTGATCATGCGCACTGACAAGGCCATAGCCAACCGACCAAGGTTTAAAGGGAGCATTCAACGGAAACTTTTGCCGACTGATCAATGATGTAAATCATGGGAATACTGCACTTTTTTTTAGTAGATAAATTAGCTCAAAATTCTTTTGAAAATGGATTATTTTCTTCAAAAACTTTGAAACTTTAGATTCTGTAATGATTATTTCTTAACCAATAATATTGTTGTTGATGCTATAAGCAGCAGGGAGCTATAATGTTGGATACAAGTAGGGTTATGATTTCTTGGTTTCCACAATATATAAATAGCCCTAATTAACTAGCTATTTAAAAAACCTTTTAGGTCTATTATTAGAGCGTGGAAAAATGTTTTTATAGGACCGAATTTGTAGTCAATGTTTGAGGCAATTAGCATTTAAAAGATGGAGGATTATTAGTTGTTATCACTTTAGAAATTACTATCCAAAGATGACTTTTTTTTTTGCGATACTGAGAACTTTTTTTTATGAACGTACAGATATGAAAGTTTTTAATTAAAAATATATAATTAATTTATGTCATTATTTTTAAAATGTAATATTTAATAAATTTAAAGATTAAATTTTAATATTTATAATTATTTTGTTATCTCTAAGTTGTAGCTTTCTTTATACGGAAAAAATGCATTAAAAATTGGCTCCTATGTTTCATATTAATGGCTACATCAACTTAGGTAAAAGGAAGAAGAGAGGAGGTTGATTAAATGTCCATTTGCATAAGCGGTGATATTTATTCTGATGAGATTAAATATAACGATTATGATAAGATTAATTACTGTACCGATAAGATTAGATATTGTACCGATAAGATTATATAAATGCAAAAGTAACAGCAAGGCGAGATGAATTATAATGAAAAGAAAAAATAACAACTGAAAAAATAATATTTAAATGTGTATATATAATCATTATATATTTATACAAATTAAAACTTAATAAAATAATATTCAATTATTTGTTATCTTTTTTTATTTATATATATATTAATTTGATTTCATATTTTAAAATTTTAAAAATTATATTCCTTACAAAATTTTAACATATTGTTTTATATTAATATTGATCATATATTCAAAGATAATTTGTTTAATTATTTATTAATTTATTTATATAATTATATAATTTATTTTTATATTCATATTTATGTCTATAAAATTGTTTATGTAATCAATTAGTAAAAAATAAAAAGGCAACTCAGATAAAAAAGTAGAATGGGAAAAGAAGCTACCCATTGCAGCTTCATTTTCCATTGACTCGTGTTATCCGAACGGCTTGGATAGATGCGTTTGCACCAAAATCCACAAACGTATAGAAACGAAGCGTTGGCGAAATTCAAATGGGCCTCAACCTTGTTAAAACAAGGAAGACGATCGTTAAAATAAGGAAAAAGGAAGACGATGTCAGGGCAAGTCAGTCTGTTGCACAGGCAATAGCCCCTGGAAATTTTGGGACGTTTGTTCGAAAATTGATTCGTTGGTGAGTCAATGTGATGAGGTGAAATTCAACGATATATTTTTACCGTGAAGAAGCAAATGAATTGGCCGATGCATCAGCAAAAGGCACGGGAGTTGATCGTTCGAACATGTTCATGAGACTTTGATAGTAAATGCAAGGTGTTTTATATCTTCACGTTCTTCTAACAATGCATACGATTTGCTACCTCGTCATGTTAAAATCTGTTCAATTGGGCCCTGCTACGTATGTATGAAGCATTTTAATTTAATTTATATCTAAAAAAAATCATTCTCTTGGATGAATGCCGGTGTAGGAAATCGTCCTACGAAAAGCACCCGATTAGCTGCATTTCTTTTGGGTTTCAAAAGCCCAAAATGAATAACAGTCAGTGCCATCTTAATCTGTAACTCCCATGTCTACAAGTTTTTATTGAATGAGGCTTATCCATTTCGGGGGTCCATGTTTTGAGTGGAACTAATTTATCTAAACCCCAGTTCTCTTGGTCGCTAGCCTCTTCATCATATATTTATTCAACGATAATAAATACTTTCTTCTTCAGTTAAATATATATATATATATATATATTTTTAACAAAAGAGACCATAGTCTAAGGGTTAACAAATGGCTGCAGGACGTCACCTGTTTCAGTTAAATGTATTCAGTTGTGAGTCTGATATAGCATAATTGCAGGGCCCGTGGGCTGGGACGGTTATAGAAGAAGAAACCATTGGGCCAAGCATGGCCGGTCGATAGTGGCAATTTTTTAAAAGAAAGTATTATAATTAGCAAAAGCTTCAACATTTAACAAACTGAAATAAACACAAACGAAACCTTCTTTACAAGAACTATGACCAACCCATTATTAAACAGCAAGAGAGAAACATTAGTTTTTATTGAACAAAGTGGACTCTTGCATCCTAGAGAGTGCCTTTTCTAATTGGATCCACTTCTGCTCCAGTGTCCCAATGTACCCAATCGACATCCTCACCAGCCCAGGCGAAATGCCGGCAAGGGCCTTCTCTTCAGCATTCATCTCACTACTGGTGCTACTACCGGAACAGGACATCAGGGTCTCGTAGTAACCCAAGCTGACCGCCATGAACCCAAACTGAGTGTAGTTTTGCAGGTGGTGCATCAGCCTGTTGGCTCTTTCTTCAGTTTCCATGTCGACACAAAGTAGCCCACCGAACCCATATTCCTTGTTGGCCATGGACTTCAACAGCTCGTGTTGAGGGTGATCCTTGAGGCCGGGGTATATAACCTTGAAGCCCAGTTTCTTCATTCTAGTGGCATATTCCATGGCTCTGCGGCAATGCTCCTTCATTCTCAGGCCCAAGTGAGGAATCCTTTCAGAGAGTTCGAAGGCAACCTTGGCATTCATGGTCGGGCCTAGAAGCATCAGGGCACCTTGATGAAGGTCCATCATGGAGTTCACCAGGCTTGCAGGACCGCAAACAGCACCTGAAAATTGCCAATTTTTTGGGGTTAAACTTCCTGGACATACTCTGACAATGACCACAGTACATTCCATTATCAATAAACCAATATGATGCTTATTAAATTACTAAATTACATGAGATTAAATGAAATTAAATTAAGTGTTTATATTTAACAAAAAACTAATGGTTTTGGGGCAAGCTAATTTCATTTGACCAGAAGTTAGCTAGGTAAACATAAAATTTGGTAGGGCATATGCTTCTACTTTTCAACTAGAAAAATCAAAAATCTGAAATTTAAGGCCTTGAAACTTTTAAGTCGGTAAACAATTTGTCAGAAAAAGAACAAAAGACAAAACACATCACATGAAAGCTTATCCATAAAAAGGACAAGAAAAAGAAGGATGAAAACGCAACACCTCACATGCATGATGATAATCTCATAGGTGCAAATACTGAAAATTAGTAAAACTGGCATTGCCAGGACAGTATCCTTATCAGCCATAAAAGCTAGCTAGAAAACGAAACTTAACTATTTATATTAATTAAAAGCACAAACACGAAAAAGAAAAAAAAAAAGTTGCTTTGCATAATAAATATTGCCTTAAACTGCGTTGCAAGTTATCACTAATACCCCGTTCACGAGATAATTTGCTCCCCACTAGCATTGGTACAGTTCAAAAATTATGTTTTACTTCCAACACAACGACAAATGAATAAAAGATTTTGATTTGTGGAATTAAAATTAAAATTAACAATTTAAATTAAGAAATTTTTTTAAATAAAAATTTTATTTTATTATCTTTATATATTTAATTTTTTATTATTTTAAAAATATATATTTTTTACATTTCAAGTAGTAAAAATTTTTCTAATTAATTTTTTTTTTTAACATCATTGCTAACCTAGCTCTTTAACCTTGTTTTTTCTACAAAGCAATTTTTCATCAGAACTATGAAATTAATGTCATAAGATTCAATTTTATTAATTACAGGACAACACGTCATTGGAGGCACGATTCCCAAAATAAAACAATGAGATTAATGTCTGACACGTGTACGGCAAAACTGATAAAACATACGACAAACGAACCTGCAATAACATCGGCCCCACCGCTGATGAACTTGGAGATACTGTGGACAACCACATCAGCACCAAGCCGAGCAGGGGAAAGAACCATGGGGGCGAAGGTGTTGTCTACAACCACCATGGTTCCTTTTTCGTGCCCGATCCTGCTTAGCTCCGGGATGTTGGCCACTGTAAGCGTGGGATTCGACATCGACTCGAAATACAAAACTTTGGTCCGTCCTTCGACGATGGCATTTTTCACAGCTTCGAGATCGCTTATGTCCACGAACGTGGTCGTGATGTTGCAGGCTCTGGGCAAGAAATGTGTTAGAAGTGCATGGGTGCCGCCATATAGAGTCCTTGACGCCACCACGTGTCCGCCACTGCTGCACAGTTGCAACAGAACGGATGATATAGCGGACATACCTGTGTCATCACGCGATCGAATTATTAATTACAAAATGGATGGTTTTGATATGATTTTTTCTTCTGCGTAAAAGAAAATTACTTACCGCTGGCAGTGCAATAGGCAGCTTCGGTTCCTTCGAGGGCTGCCATCAGTCGGCCAAGATTTAAGACGGTCGGGTTGAAATGACGGCTATAGATGAAGAAGTCACGATCAGGGCCGAGTTCACCGGCGAACATGCGGCGCATCGTCTCAGGTTCCATGACGGTGAAGGTGGCGGAGGCTTCGATGGACATGTTAACGCCACCATGCTCACCGAATTCATGGCGGGCGCTGGCTAATGCAGCGGCAGGGTCGTTTTCGGCCGTTGCAAGTGTCGGCAACATTGATTTCTTCGCCATGTAAATATCATCCCCGTCAAAGTCCTCCGCCCCTGCAGCTCTCTTCTTACCAGGAAAAACAACTCCACGACTCTGGGTTTCTGCCATAGCTAATTCCTCAGAAAACAGTAACCAAAGATTCAAAAAAACAATTTCCCTGGAATCTTTCCTTGATTTTTTGGATTTTGTTGGTGGGGATTTGTTTGAACGTAAATGGTAATAGCCAAATTGAAGAACTATTTAAGATTTTTATGAGAAAGAGGGAATTAAGGAGCGATTTGTGAGGAGACGGTGAGGGGTTTGGAAGCTATATATAAGCAAATAACTGCAAAAAAATGGGTGGGGGTTAGTTCGATATTTTGCGTATTAATTAAAAATAAAGATGATTAATGAACTTATCTTTTCTTACCAAAAAAATAAATAAATAAAGATTATTATCTGGCGTGGCGTTACCTAAATTCTCTTAAAATTAAAATACAGTGAATCTAGTCGCTTTTTATTTTCTTTTATTACTTCCGTTTTTTGTGGACGTGTTGCTCTTCCTAGAAATTTAACAAAACGCTTGCAAATTTTCTTTTTCTGCGTTTATGTTTCGAGAAATTTTAGACTTGTTTTATTTACTTATAAATTCAAGTTTTATGGATTATTTGACATTAAATAAACTTGTATTTTAATGTAAATTAAAAGAAATATGTGTGATAAAAATAAAGATATATACTTAAAATAAAACAGTAAATTTCGGGAAAAAAAAAAAGAAATTTAAACCATTTTTTCTAAAATAGTTACATCACGGCTTCCTTTAAGACGAAAGGGGTCGCCAATGTTACACTTGAATAGATGACAGGAACCTATAATTTGGTCCCCAAATTGTGCCAGATTTTTCAATTAGTCCTGATCATGACGCGTTTTTCCAATTTTTGATATTTTTCTAGCGTGTTGCTTACATAGTATTAAGAAGTTCGCTTTCTTATTTTATAAATCTTCTCTCTCTCTCTCTCTCTCTCTCTCTCTCTTTACATAATTCGAACATACATTTAAATTAGAATAGACTGTATGTACTTTTTATTTATTTAGAAAAAAATTTTGAATCAAATATATGGGTAAGTTATTATTTTTGACAAATAAAATGTTTAAGATTATGGTTGAATTTTTTTTAATATATATTTTTTTATTTCATAAAACATTATTTTTTTTTGGAACGTAAGTGCGTATTTTATCACGTTTCAAATTAAAAATGATGTTTATAGATAAGAATGGATTAGACTCAAGTAAAAATAATTTTTTGTGCTTGTTCAGATTTAATTAAAAGTCGAATCGAATTTAAAAATTTATTTTATTATTTAAAATATATTAAAATTTAAAAACTATTTTTTATTCGTATTTATATATTTAAAGTTAAATAAAAAAAGTTATTTATGTTATTTAAACAGTAATAACTATTATTGATATTAATTTTTTAAGAGACAAGTCTATTTTGGTGTTCCCAGACATGCACAGATGCATTACGTGTTGTATTACCGATTTGGTCGTCATATTTAATGCACGGAATAATGGACTGTAACGGATAAGGCAAAGGAGAAAAGTCTAAATTATATGCCAATAATCGGTGATACAAAAGAATTTAGCACTTCTATATATGCCAATTATTGATTCAAATTTTTTTGTCTTTTTTTTTTTTTACACTTAAATAATAGATTAATAAGAGACAACCTTTTAAATTTAAAATTAAAACCCCAAACATATAGTATATAGTGTCTTTTCGCATGCCCTTCTCTCCTTTTGATTATGACTAAACCTTTGAATGAAATTCATTTTAACCGCTAATAATATTTTGCGAATTTTAATATTTCTAGAAAATTATTTTTTATATAAAGTTCTTAATCTATAAATAGAAAAAAATACATAAATGTTAAAATTTAAAATTTAAAATTATTAAATATTATTTTTTTAAAAATATTTAATCTATTCAGATTTTAGATAATTCAACTGGCTCAATAAGTTTAACTCGTATTAGGCCATGCTTAGGTAAGTGATTTTGTAATTTAGATTGACTTAATCTAAATTACTATTTAAATAATGAAAACATACTTTTATTTAAATTTAATTATAAATATTGTTAAAAAATATTTTTAAACATGCAATGAAATTTTGGACCAATCGGATATAGTCCAATCTAAGCTCCTTGAAAAATAAAAAATTTCAAAACACGATCTAATTCAATCTATGAATAGGGGTGTTCAATCGGTTAATTTGGTTAACTGACCCTCCGAAATAGTATTAACCAAATTAATCAAATTTTTATTTCTCTTAACCGTTCACCAAAACGAATTATAAGAAAATCATATTAACCGAACCAAAATTATTTTGGTTAATTCTGATAGTAAACCAAATTAACTGGATTTTAATTGTTTACATTTTTTAAATCTTAAAATTTTAATTTTTCATAATATAAATAAGTATAATCATCAAACAAATAATCAAATATCAAATATAAGTAAAAATTATAAATATAATAAGTAAAAAATTTCCACAATATAATACTTAAAATATCTAATAAATATATATAAAAAAAATCATATTTGATATATGTTTCAGGTAATTCAATTAATTTCACTTAACCAAACAGAATTAACCGATAATTAATATTTTTAAATTTTTTAATCGATTATCAAATTAAAATTTTTTTAGTTAATCGATTAATCAAATCAAATTTTATTATGATCTATTAATTCGATTAAAATCAAATAGTACACAGGCCTGTCAATCGAGATCTGTGGCCCCAGGTTCTCCGCGAAATATTCTTTACAACTTGAAAAATGCCTAACATGATTTTCCTTTCCTTTCCATTTGTTTTCTGGTTCTAGTCTTCGTCTTGATGGGTCATTACCGGCAAATATGCCACATTGTTCATTGACAAAATCCCGTTAGAAAATGAAACTTGTTAGAAATCGGAAAAATAAAACGAAAGAAAAGAAAGAGAAATCAGAAATCACATCCTCTTCTTCCTAGCAAAAATTTAAACACAGCATCTTTCCAAGTGGGTCCACGAATTCAATTTTGTCTGCCACCGCCGGGCCCAAAATCCCGACAAGTGACAGCCATGAACGCTTCTATTTGCTGATGACAATTCTTATCCGCTCGACCAGCATCTCATGTATTTTTTCCTTTTGTTTTCATTTTAAGGTTGTGTCTTGAATCTTGATCCTCAATCATACAAACAATTGGAACTCTTTAGTCCCAGCTAGCTCCACAAAGTGTCCATGTATTCCCCTTGGAGGGCTTAGAAAGGGATGGCAGAGCCTGAATTTTAAATTCGGATGATCTGTTGGAACCTGTTTAAAACGATTCTTTGAATAGTTACAAATTATGAATACTGAAAATTTATGTATAGTTAAATATAATACCTGTCACGTTTTACATATGTTTTGAAGTTGAATCACTTTAACAATTGTTTATCGACATTATTTATTATTTTCCAAATTTACCCTTTTTTTTTGGGTTTGGTTGGACTTTTGGGGTAGGAATAATTTAGTACCATAACAATAATTGTACCTTAATGTGCATCCATTGTTCACATTTGCCACATTTTTTATCATAACAATAATTGCACCTTGACATGTTCTGATTTTGTCGTAATTGAGAAAAAAAAGAGTTTAAATATTAAGATTTGAATTATAATTTATTAAATATTATATTTTAAAAATAATTTTATGAATTAATTAAATTAAATCTGAAATTTACATCTAAATTTGGCATAACAAGAAGATATGCCGGCAATTTGAAGAAGGATTTTGTCATTTTTAATCAAAGTTAAAAAAGAAATCCTGTTAATTACTATAATTTTTATTAATTAATGAGGAACTATTTTGGCTAGCTAATTAAATGCAACAATTTTCAGATCGTACAGGAAAATGCGAATCTATCAAATATAAGATAAATAAATTTAGCATTGTTTTTAGTGGAATCAGAAAGCGCCTTTAGCCAAGATTGATGTATAAGCAAAGCAAGGCTTTGACGATGACCTCTTAAATATATAATAAATTTGATGTATTATTTAATCATATATAAATTAATATATTATTGTTAACTCAGATATTATTATCTTATTAAAAATAATATTATTTAAATTTTTATTAAAGAAATATCATCTGATTCGTTAATATATAAATGCTGTATAAAGTCGTAAACAATAGTGGTAGTACACTTTTCGAAAGTATAATAAATGCCTGTGTTGTGACCTCCGAAGATGAGGGAAGTGTAGTGAAGGGCGGATGAGTGGGTGGGGGATGGGAGAGATGAGAAAAGTAAGAAATGGGGTTGTTTTGATGGGGGCTGCAACTGCAAGAATTTGGCTAAAGAAACGAGACAAATACATTAAGGAAGATCGGCTCGCTGGGACTATCTTCCATCGTCCCCGCCCACTTGGTCTCTCCAGTCTTTGTTGACTAAAGCCCATGAGATGAAATCGTCCACAAAAGAAACCGCTTCTTCTAATTCGGCTGCTATTTTTTTTCGTCTTTTAATCTCCCACGTGTATGAAGCCACTTTCATTAAACATAGTTGTAAGGATGATCAAGGTTGCTGAGTGAGATAACTAATTATCTAAAAAAAATTAAATTAATAAAAAAAATTAATTATTATATTTAAATTTTAACACATGTTTTATCTGTAAACCAAATGATTCATTAATAAGGGTACACATGAATTAAAATATATAAATACAAATTAAAAAAAATAAAAAACGTGCAATTCAATGAACAATAAGATAATAAATGAAAAATCTATTGAAAAAAAATCGATTTCCATTAAATTAAGATTTGGAACACTTATTTTGTTGGTGATTTTTTTAAATAATTTTTTATAAGACGTAAGTAATTTTTAAAATAAAAATAAATAATTTTTTAAATTTCTTAATTATTTCAAAAATTATTTTATTTAAAAAATAATAATATTCTTAAATTTATATTCATTCATAAATTTTATTTAATATTATAATAATTTTATTAATTAATTTAATATTACTTAATTTATAATGTTAAATCTTTTATAATAGTATTATACATATATATATATATATATATATATATATACGATGAATGAGATGGGCAAATATAAAATAAAAAAACTATATACCTCCAATAGCATAGGGTTATAATGCTATAAACATTTTGCTTTGTCTTCCCATTATTCCTATGATGAATGGTAGATGGTAGTGAAAACGTGCACTGAAAATGACTTTGAAGTTACGACTTTGAAAGTGAAAGCTACTAGTAATGCCACGTGGATGGGTTCGATAACACATAAACGGCTAATGTTATAAACTTCCATTTTATCACTTATCTCCCGAAGGTCCTGGATTCTCGACTCCGCATCAGAGAGGGGACGTGGGCACTGACATCAGGCACATGATCAGTAGGCCCTGCTCGCAAAGTGCCAAGTCCCAACCACATCCATCATCCACTTATCCATCTAACCATTCTAATATTCTTAAATAAAATTTGCTTCGTATCAGACACATTGGGGGCCTCCAAAGATTCTCCATCATCCCCCATGGACCCAAACCAAAACATCATGACTCGGTTTTGCTCTCAGAAGTTGTTAAAAAAAAACCATATTTTTTATATTATATTATAAATAAATTTTCAAATATTTATATATTTTAATTAATTTTTATGTTATATTTATATAATTGTAATAAATTCAGGAAAGTTTTCTTTTTTTTATTTTAAAAAATGGTGTGATAATGTGATAATAAGAAATGGAAAGTTATGTCCTACCCTTGTAGCCTTGTTCTGGTTCTCAAACAAAAATTATGACAATTCTATACCTTTTCTTTTTTGGATTTCATGCACAACAATTCTAGACACGTTTCTTGCTAGCTAAGACTAAATACAAGTCCGAAATTAACTTCGGAGCCATCCAAGTTCATTATAAAGTTCAACTTGAACTTGATTTTGGGAAAACCGGCCGGGTCAAAACGAGAGTTGTCTTTCTCTACTTTAAAATAAAGATAAGGATGCAACTTTTTTCTTGTAAAATTGGAATTTAGTAATATTTCATGCTACGGTGATGCGAGTAAAGCTTCTAATTTAATTAAAAAACAAATAGTCCGTAAGACTCTATATTTGCAAAAATTGGCATTTCCATGTTTTTAACAGATATTCAACTTTGTGAATAGGGCTAAGAAAAAAAATCGAAAAAATTGATTCAAATTATAAAATTTTGTTCAATTTCGATTAAGATGTTATTAAATTTGATTCTATTTTGATTTAAATTCAATAATATATTCGGCTCTGTTTGATTTTTTTATTCATAAATTAAAATATTATAATTATTTAAATCGAACTGGATTTTATTTTTATTTAATTTTTAATAAATTTTTAATTTTTTATAATATAAAAATAAATATTTTATTTATAAATTAGTGTAAAAAACTTAAAAATAATATAAAAATATATTTTTAATATTTTGAAAATTTTAATAAACCGAACTAATCCAAACTAATAAATTTGATTCGAATTGATTAATTTTATATGATTTTTGGTTCAATTTTTGAAAAACTAAAACACAAAGTAAATTTTTTTCAAATTTAATTTGATCCAAACCGTAAATCATCCCTGCTCGTGAACAAAGAGAATCTTAATGCTAAAGAGACCATACGCTTGCAATAGTAACAATCTCCCAAGTAATTTGGGAATCCAAATTCTAAAAGGTCATAGATTGGGTACACCATGCATTGCTACCGGAGTTTGATATCTGCTTGATCTTCCAGAAAGAAAAGCATAGGAACCCTGCAAGAACATCTCGTTGCTCCACTTTAAACAGACGACTTTGTTGAATAATTTGCCTGCTATAGTTCCATGTGATGCAAAGCCCTCTGAACCATGCTGCAAAACGTCTTGAGGCACAAGAAAATCAAGCAGCTTTGGATGCACCTCTTTCCAAATTCATCACCGCAGGATCAGTCCAAGGAGTCTATATCACACAGACTCTTAATTTTTTTTAAAAATATTTATATTTAACATTTATGTCTAATATATATTTAAATATAATTATAAAAATATAATTTTTTAAATATATAAAAAAATTAATATATTTATATATAAATATATACTCGTGATTCGGAGAGCCAAGAATCTTCTAGTGGAGCCTTGACTCCTGCAACCCACTGCAACCCACCCTAAATGCCCACCTTTCGGTGTCACTATCAGCATGCAATTTGGGTTTTCCAAGAATTTCACTATTATCTGAGCAGGATTCCATTCTTTCCAAGAAGCCGAACTGATAGAAGGCAACACAGTAGCTTAAAATAATTTGCACCCATCTGATGTCATGTGATCGAATACAATATTATATTCCCAGATATACAAAACGCTGTTCAAAATAGTATTCTCAATTAAAAGAATTTCACAACTACTTAACAATATCTAGCTTCTTTATTGATATCTTCAGATCAGATCAATAGATATATTACAAAAATTGATCTTCGGATCATGAACTGTTAGAGATTTAAACAGAATGACAAAATGGAGAACGACAACCAGATGGCAATCTTCTGGAAATAGTACAATCAAATCTTAATACATTTGTCATACATCCTGTATCACTAACTGGCTACTTTATGGCTGAGCCATGCCATAGATTTGCAGCTCAAAATAGAATGCAGTCCCGCCTCATATGCAGGGCCTCTCTTACTGACCTGCTCTTTTTCTTTGAGTTGACAATATTTGAAGTTACTATAAACCATTTGAGTTGTTGGATCATTTGCCGAGGAATTGCCTTGGATGCAGCAATTGGATCATTTACAGCTAGCAATAGACATTTTTAAACATAAGTTGAATGTAGTTACGGAAATTAACTTTTAAACTTACGTTTTGAAAACTAAACAAGTGTTACATACGAAGTTGCAATTCCTAACAAAAAAATAGGTGCGGAATATTGGAACATTCGAGCGAGTCAATTTTCAAAACAAACCGTTGCAGACACAAAATTCATGTAACAAGGCCCAAAGATTACTGAGGGATCAGAGAAGTGAAGAATCAACACATGTACTAGAGCTTTGAACTTCAGCTCTTATGATCCAGTTGACCTGCTGTTACTCCCATACCTTCTTCAAACAGCAAGCTCTAAATGAGAACGTGAATGGATAACTGAAGGCATCCGATCATGTTGATTATGGGGAAATCATTGTAGGGAGAAATCAATGTCAGTAAATGTACTAGGAATGAAATGAAAGACACCACCCCAATTCGCAAAGTTTGCTTGATTAGATCAGTCTTTTTTGCGGACTTCAGTTGATTGTTATAAAAGATTGTCCCACATTATTCCTGCTAACCATATTAGCAGAAAAGTGAGACAGACTAACAATAACAAGAAGCAAATGACACTACCCAAATTTTGGTAATTCTCTTTTTTTTTTTTTTTTCCCTTTTTTCTGTTAATGAAAGAACTCTTTCTGACAGCAAGAATCGATGTGTAATGCATGTCATATAAGATAGCAACATCATCAGGATGATATCGAACAGCATGGTAGTAGCTAAGGAATTCAGGAAACATATTTTCAAAATTGGCACAGATATATCACCTGGATGAAGAGAAATGTCCTTTGAATATATTTCATGGAATCACAACTGCTTGAATTCGAGTAGCACTCATCCACCGACATGAAGCCAAACGAAACTGCAGGGCAACGTGGAAAGATTTATAAGCAAATTAGGTTTCATTATAGACCCTACCCCGCCAATCCCTTCTCTCTTCGAAATGTAAATCAAAGTTATGACTATTTAAGCATACCCCGTGTTAATCCTTGATCAATGTCCCTGGCAGATTTTGCATTGGCAGCTAAGGGAATATTAAATTCGCCCTCCATATCTTCGAATAGTAGAGCATGCCTGTCGAACACGAGATTCTAGTTAAACTACCTGGAAACTGGGACATCACGTTGATAGAAGCGGTGGTCAAATAAAAGCATCATACAAGAGAATTACTTCGGGAATATTTTATAGGAGGGCTCTTGCAAGTGCTTTGTCATAAACATTTTTAAAGCCCTTGCTGAAGTCCTCATCGGCAATGACCAAATTGAAACACAGCACCAGAAAGAGGGCAAGTATGAGATTCCTGGAATTGGAAGGCAATCAGAGGACTGATGAAATGGAAACATTGCTGTGATAAAATGGAGGAAAAGAAAGCAGCACTGGAGCCAAAGCATCCAAAAAAAAAAAAAAAAGGTTTTTCCTCCAAAGCAGAAAACTTAGAGCAGGTCAGTAGCCAAACCAGATTAAAAACAACTACTCAAGGCATGTGTTAGTGTCACGACCCAAGAGTGGATTCCCGGCTTCAAATGCTGCATAGGGTTAGCGTCTCAGTCCGTGAAATTAGCGTCAACCTCAAGATACCAAACATTGGGGTAAACTAACAGTAATCTATAAAATTTTACTCTGGTTGGACGGTTGGAATTTCCAAATGAAATCCGTTTTCAAAATTATGGCGGAGTGCTGAATCAGGAATCATAGAGGACTTTTCCTCTATCTCAGATCAAAGTGAAAGTCTTCTTTTGTCAAAGAACAAAATTGTATTGAAAGTAAATGCATGAAATGAATAAACTCCAAAGTTGAAAATTACCCAGATGTCCCACAGAGACCAAATTCAGCTGCCCAAATAAAACATAAATATGCAAAATCAGGGAAAAACTGAAGATAATTAGGCAACAATGACAGCAAATAAAGAAAGAAGAGAAAAGAAGTTTCTGATTGCAAATAAACTAACATTTCTACCAATGACATCAAAAGTAATCAAACGAAAGCAAAAGGTTTCATCACAAAAACTAAAAACAGAAAGAAACAAATATGGACATTTATGTTGCAATCTCACCTGAACAAGATATCGAACCAGAATATTTGCACCAAGAGGCCAACCAGCAGCAACATGTTCCACTGCATGACACGCGTCTCGTAGAAAAGAAGCCGATTGAATATATATATATATATATATATATATCAATTTTCCAAAGCTTTTGTAACTAAAAAATAGTAAATACGGCTACTGAAAACCACAAACACTACACCCTTTGCCTGCCCCTCTTGCTGTTGCAACGTGACTTTTTAAAGTTGTGGGCCTCCATAAACGACTGCTAAATCCATTGCCCTTGACATTGCCCGTTAACGAAATTTTGAAGGAATACGATGGCAGCAGCCCAGCCTCGTTGAGCATTCGATCAGTTTAAAATCGATTAAATAAAATAAATTTATAAAATTGATCAAAATTAAAATATTTTAAAATTAAATAAATTAAATAATCGAACTAAACTTAATTAAGTTATTTAATAAGTCTTAGAATCATAAAAAATTAATATTTTTACATAAAATTATATGTATATTATATAATTTTAAATTATTATAAATAATATTATTTATATTAATAATATAAATATATATAATTTATATTATATTATATTATATTACATAAAATAATTGTATATTACCTAAATTAAATTAAATGATATATTTATATATATATATATATTTCATTTTTATTAGAATTATCATTGTAAACAAAATATAATTATAATGGTATTAACATATATGAAGATATGCAAGACAAAAAGGTCAAATATTTTAAAATTATAACAAATTCTATCTTGTAGCAAGGCCACTCAAATAATTTTATTATTATTATCATTTTTTAAATTATTTAACAGAAAAAAAATTAATTTTTACAAACAAAATTAGAAAAATTGATGTCTATTTTATTAGAATATAATTATAAAAAATTAATAAATTTTTATAATAATTAATGAATCTATGATAATATTTTAATGTAGCGTGCCAAGTTTTAAAATACCAATTTTATGTATGAAATAATAATTTTTTTTTTGGTTTTGAAAAAATAATCACTGTATTGTAGACATATTAGGCATTGGTACACTTAGGTGCTTATGTCATTCCAGAGGTTGAATTATTTGATTGTGCAAAATGGACCTCTAGCTATTACTATAAAGGCCAAACAAATGTGATATGTAACTAGTGTACAAAATCGAATAATTATTGGCACTTAAAAGTAACGTAAATGTCATAATAATAAGAGCATCAGACACACACACAAAAACACAGACGCACACATAATTGTAGAGTGGGCTTCAAACAATGAACAAATGATCAGAAGAATCAATTAGTCGAATATATCTAACTAAAAATTAGTTATTTGTTCGACTCGATAAATGTCATTGAATTAAACTTTTAGCATATTGATTAAAAATCGATTAAACTAATTAAGATTGACTAAAATTGATCATCGAATCGATTTTAATGAAATTTTAATGCTAAATACCATATTATTAAATTAAATATATTTTTATTTAAATATTTATTATATTTCATATTCGTATAATATTAATAATATATTTATATTATTTTTTGTTAAAATAAAATGGTTTAACAAAAAATCTTTTTTTTTTTTTTTGGGTTAATTGATTTCTGGGGAAAAAAATGGAGATAATGGCTGGCTTTTCTAAGTGCTTTAAGGCAAACATGGCAAGGGTCGAGAGGCTGTCCAGTTTGGTTTAATTAGACTTTGATTTGAGTTTTAATATTTTTATTTTTGTTGATCGATTTAAAATAATTATTTTAAATTAAAATAATATATTTTTACTTAAACTTAATTATAAAAATATATAAATATTAATTAAAAATATTTTTTAATATAATAAATAATAATAATAATTTAAATAAATAAATTTAAATATATCAAATATCAATCTAAATTTGAGATTAAAAAACTTCAAACTGTAACCTTGTCCTATAGTTGGAATTGTAATAGTTTTTTTTTTGGTGCAGCCTTTGCTGTGTCCATTCAACAAATGACAGAGTCCCATGATTTGCGTTTGTTATCCGATCATTGGATCCAATGTCGCCACCAATAGCATCGTGATTCCCTTGTAGGCCTAGCCCACAAACAGAACGATGGACCCCTTGGGTCATCATGGCGTCTGGTCCTTTTTGTAGCGATGTCCTATTTCTAATCATAAATTGATTTATAAACACGATTATTAATGAATATAAATTAATTAACTATATTATATTTATATTTGATTCATTTAATAAATAAATATTAAAATTTTATTTATATTTATTTATTTAATTTAATATATTCATACAAATAAATAAAAATTAAACTATTCAAATGTTTGTATTCATTTTCATTTTCAATTAAAATAAACATAAAGAATAAAGAGTATGGTCTCAACATGATGTGATTTGTTTAAGATTGTACCGTAAGGCAAAGCAAATGGCAAAGGCAGTGGCATGTGATGCGGCATAAATGTGGGCTTTGCCTCCACTTCCCCCCATGGCCCATGCTATTGCCAAACTCTTCCTCTACGTAGTTTACATAATAGCCATGTGATGACTTAAAAAACTCTCCTCCCCCGTCAAATTATAATAGCAAAATCTACAATCTCTATTTCCTCGATTTTTTTTAAAAAATAGTTGTAACCATCGTTTGTTGTGGTTGTTGTGGGTTGAAACTCGAAAGGGGAGATTGGATGAATTTGAAGTTTGAAGTTTGAATGTTTGATGAAACACTCAAGCGTGAAACTGAAAAAAAAAAAAAAAAAAAAGAAAAACTTTGAATGCAAGTCTTTTCATGAAGTATTCGAGTGAGATTAATTATTATAATAATTAAATTAATTAATATAACGATAAGATTAAAATCGTAATTGAAATATAAGTTTTGATAAAAAATAACAATTATGATAGGATGAATTATTAAAAAAATATCATGAAGGATTCAAATTTGCATGTAATAAAAATTTTGTATTACTTTATATTTATGAAATTTTAAAAAATTAAAATTAAAATAATAATTATAATAAGTGATATTATATGATTCATTATTTATGTATAAATTTTTATACTAATATATACGAATATTATATAAAAAAATTAATTTAAAATTTTCATCATAAATATATTTATCAATAAATAAAATTTTAAGCTAATAACGTTTTGATCTAATAATTAAAAATAAATTAAAGTTTTACGTGTAATTTTGAATTATTTACTTTATACGCTAACGCTAGTCTGCCATTTTTATTTTGGCCCCTGATGCTCACTCTGTCAGTCACTCTTATCCCCCGTCTCTTGCACTAATAATGAAAGTAGAAGGAAGAGAAATATCCATAAAATTTGTTTATATTATTATAGTTAGTTATATGATGAATAAAATATTAGTTCAGTAATATTAATTGGTCGAGATAGTTCATGAAAAGAGAGCAGAAGCTTTGAAATTGAAAAAAAAAAAAAACCGAAGCGGTTTTGGTGATGGTTAGTGCTTTCTTCCGTGTTCCCTACCAGAAGAAGCAGAAGCAAAAGCAAAAGTCAAAGGGGGATTTGGGGCTTGGGCTTATCCGATATTTCACCTTACCTTGCCTTTTTTATTTAATGCTATTTCTCTCATCCGACGACGGCGTTGATTCTGGTTTCGGGAAATGGATACTATTTTTGGCACTGGCACTGGCGGCGGAGGTTTCTGGTCTTCTTACTCGGTGGTTTCAGCTGCTGATATAGCCATCGCACTGGCCGCCACTATCGTCTAATCTCGTAGGTAAAAAAAGAAAGAAAAAAAAATCTCAAAAAACAAGCTTCATTCTCATTCGAAATCACGTCTATCATTACGCTGCTTAGGGAGCTTAGATTGATTTTGATTATTAATTAGGTAAATTAGACAAAGAGAAATCGATATGCTTACGGAACAGAAACCGTTAATGAGAGCCCTGCGGCGAAGTCACACATCTTCATCTTCATCACCATCATCATCCTCATCCTCATCAACGCCGTCATCTTCTTCATCATCGTCATCGTCGTCGTGGATTCATTTGCGATCGGTTTTTTTAGTTGTTGCTTCTTCCTCATCATCATCATCATCTTCCGCATCTTCTTCCTCACCACTTCCAACTGATCGGTGAGTTTCCTATTTCCTCTTAAACTTTACTATACTTTACTTTTGTTTTTCCCCTTAGTTTCAACAAAAATTCCCATTTATCTTTGCCTGGATTTTATAGATTCCGACTTTTGTGTTTTTGTAAAAAAAAAAAAATAATTTTTTTTTTCCTTTTTTCGTTTCTTAGATCCTCGATCCTAAAGTTGTTGAATCAATTCCATCAGCGTCATGTTCCTTAAGTTGTTAGTAACAGTTCGATTCCAATCTCATCGTCTCTTCCTCTCTCCAGAGGTTCTGAATCTGATTATTAGTTGGCTCTTTTTTTTTTTTAAACTTCTTCAAAGTATTTTTGATGACCTCAACTGTTTCAACACTGATGTTGATCACAGTAGTCAACTGTTGCGATTCTTCTAACTTTTGAGGAGGAGGAGCAGTCACTTTCAGAATCAAATTGGCTAAGCAAAACATGAGTAAAAGCCACTAAATCCTCATTTTGATAGTACTTTATGATAGACGTTCATTATGATTTGGAGTTTTTAGTTGTTGCAGAGTGGAGTTGTGATTTTTGTTTGTTCTCATCTTCATTATGGACCCTCTTAGAGATTGCAATTACTCTTGCAATCGCTTCTATTTGCAGAACTAGTTGAAGTTTTTTCGCATACTCTTCACTCTTCCATGTATCTGCCCAGCTTTTAGCATTACTCAGTTGACTGTTTTACATGTTTTATTCCCTTCATGTGATGCGTTGCATTTTTGGAAGTGTATGGACTCATATATTGTATCTTTCACAAACCATGCATTAACAGAAAAAACTATGCTTTATTTTTCTGAACTTCATCCAAAATGATAGGAACTATTATTCATATTTATTGCCAATTAATTTCTTGTAAATTTTTTTTCCTTAGATGATTGTCATAACTTTGTTTCTTTTGCTGCAGGGATAGCATAAAATCACCTTGGTCCCATAGGAGAAGAAAACATGCCCTTCTACCTAAGCAATGGAAGAATTTGTTCACTGTAGATGGGAAACTCATTGATGGTGGTGTCAAGTTTCTGAAGAAAATTCGAAGTGGAGTATGTTATCAAACCTGCTTTAGACTTATTTGCCTTCTCTTTCATCATATATTCTCACAGATTGTCCTTGGTTTTATTCTGTTTTAGTTGATATTTTGTTGCCTCTTGAGAATTCATTCTTTGCATCTTCAATGCAGGGTGTTGATCCAAGTATTAGAGCAGAGGTGTGGCCTTTCCTCCTTGGAGTGTAAGACTCTTGTACTTTTGTGTACCACTTTGTTGTTTGATTTAAATAGGCCTTTCTCCTTCGTTGAACTGTTTAATTCCTGCTTCTATAACCTCTCGATTAGCTTTCCTTTCAAATCACTGGCTAGCGGCCTGATTCCTTTTTTCTGATGAATCATTGTATCTTTTTACCATATATTGGTGCTTTTCAGCTGTTCATGCCTCAATGATTCTTTAGTGGATAGAAAGCCTTGGTTAAAGAATTTATCTTGGTAGTTGTCCCTCGTTTTGGAAGTAAGACGAGGGAAAATGGAGTCTTTATTGTGTTCGTTTGCATTGTATGCTTCAAGGATTCATTTTAAGCTCTCCTTTTTCTTGCTTCTTGAGTTCTTCCACAATTGTAATTATTTGTCACATCAATCACTCATCCAGAAAACGAATGTTTCCTTCTGCATTTCAGAAGTGAATCATAAATGACCTGTTACACCGCCTAACTGTGATGTATGCTTGCTTAACAGATATGACTTCAACAGTTCGAAGGAAGAAAGAGATTCCTTTAGAAGTCAGAAACGGTATCATTTATTTTCTTTATTGTGCTTCTTTAACGCACAGCTTCATTGCCAATGCTTTGTTACTTTACCATCTTCGTTTTCCCCTTCTCTCTATCTTCTTCTTCTTCTTCCTTTTTTTTTTTTTTCTGATTTGAAGGTTTGTTCGTTTACTTATTTCTGATACAGAAAAGAGTACGAAAGCTTGCGAAAACAGTGCCGCCAAATTCTTAAACGTACTGAGAAGAGTGTTAAGTTGAAGGGAATTGCTGGAAACATCTGCAGTGAAGACAGTGGAGATTTCAGTCAATTTCTTGACTCTCCAGGCCTAGAGGATGTGATTAGTGGTAGGAGGTCCCACTCCAGCGAGGGAGGAAGCCCTGTGGTTGATGATTCTGATCACCTTCCGGGTGATCAAAGTCATCAAACCCTTTTATCCTCTGACTCATTTCTGGAGGGAGAAGTTGATAAGAGTGCAGTCACTTGTGATGATGCGTGTACAGGTGAAACAGAATCGTCTGATTCTGACTCTTCTGAAGAACATGAAAGCACGCCTCTCCTTGCCTCAGAAATAACTGAGGAAAATAGTATTGATAAAGATGATAATGATAGTTCCTCTCCCTCCCAGAAAGAAGGCAGGTCCAAAACCCACACTGATGAAGATTTTGCCTCTTGGCAGAGAATCATCCGCCTTGATGCTGTGAGGGCAAGTGATGAATGGATCGTTTACTCTCCATCTCAGGCTGCAGTGTCCACAATGAAAGCACAACAGTTAGCCGAGAGTGTTGGCTTGAAAGATTATGATCACTTAGAGTCATGCAGGATTTTCCATGCTGCTCGGCTTGTCGCTATCCTGGAGGCTTATGCCCTTTACGATCCTGAGATAGGTTACTGCCAAGGAATGAGCGATCTGCTCTCTCCAATCATCTCAGTGGTAGAGGATGACTCTGAGGCCTTTTGGTGTTTCGCAAGTTTCATGAAAAGAGCTCGTCACAATTTCCGACTTGATGAGGTGGGCATTAGGAGACAGCTAAACATCGTGTCAAAGATTATTAAATGTAAAGATATTCATCTATATAGGCACCTGGAGAAGCTTCAAGCAGAAGATTGCTTCTTTGTATATAGAATGGTTGTAGTTCTTTTCAGAAGGGAGCTAAACTTTGAGCAGACTCTTTGCCTCTGGGAAGTGATGTGGGCAGACCAGGCAGCGATTCGTGCCGGTATTGCAAAGTCCGCTTGGGGGAGGATGAGACTTAGAGCTCCCCCTACCGATGATCTATTGCTTTATGCAATAGCAGCTTGTGTATTGCAAAGGAGGAAGCTAATCATAGAGAAGTATAGTAGCATGGATGAGATAATGAGGGAATGCAATAGTATGGCCGGACATCTGGATGTCTGGAAGCTTCTCGATGATGCCCATGACTTGGTGGTCAACCTTCACGACAAGATTTAGGACTATATATTCTCGTGTCCTCTTTTTATTTCCACTGATTTTTTTCACTCTCAACTTCTTGCACCATTTAGGGGATCCCTAAACTAAGGGATCCCAGTTAATTGAAATTTATTTTATGCTTGAAACGAGCGTTTGATAGTCGAATTCATTCCCTGTACCAAGTAAATTAATGGGATTTACTACAATATATTGCCCGCACTCAAAGCTTCATCTGGGTGATGGTGGCAACGCTGAAAAATCAGGTATTTAGAATGTTTTTGGTTTTGCTTGCAGTTATTGAATGACAGAAACTTGCACCGTAGCTTTCTCTCTTTGTTACAGTTCTTTCTCATTGTTCAGTAACATATTCACTTGAGAAACCGCCTTCACCTATGTTGATTTCTAATCTAATTTCAAAACTAAGCATATTTTGATGGATAAAAAAAAAACGTACTGTAATTTAAAAAGTAAAAATAAAAATAAAAATTTTATCAATGTAATTATAAAAAACCCCGTTAGGTTAAATCTATTTTCTTTTTCCTTCCAAATTATTCCATTTGGTATTATTTTCTTTTTCTGTGATATATATATATATATATATATGTATGTATCTCCTCAGAAACTGCTAAATGTGAAGTTAGAAGGTGGGATTAAAGTTAAGCCACTCTTCACTTCCCCAGTTGATGCAAATTTGAGTGCATAAATATACAGTAATGTCTAGTCATATGAAAGCCTCTTCCATTGAAGCATCATCCCCTTTCAGATGGACCAAGCTAATAGAGGAAAACTATTTTTTTTAATGTATTGAAAATTATAAATAAAATTATTAATACACTTAATATAAATTTATTACTATAAAATAATATATCAATTAATTTTTAAAATGTATTAATACGCATTAACAAAACACTTAAAAAATATTATCACATATTTTTTATTTATCTTATTAATTTATCAATCATTTAAATATATTATAATAAAATATGATATTATCATTTGTGAAACTTTATTTACAAATGAAATTAAAATATTATCACATATGATTAGCTTACTATATTAACTTATTAAATAATTTTTTTGAATATACTCTGATAAAAAATGAGATAACACTCTAATTTTATTGATAAAATTTAAAAATAATACTAATGATGTATTAAGTAATTTTTCATAAAATATGTAATAATTTTTTATTATTTTTAACTCCAATGAAAATAATTTTCAAATAAAAATGATCAATTGTATTGAAAAATCCAAATAATTAAAAAGCAAAAACATTTGAAGCTCATGCACCCTAACTAACCGACCGAGATCAACAATCGTCCATTCTTTATCAAACCAGAAAAAAACTATTTTCTTTCTCTACTCTGCGAAGCACTAGATAATATCACAAAGGAAGCTTTGGACCCAAAACAATTCTCGCGTCATCCGACAAAAAGGTAGAGCCTTTTTTTGTCTTCTTCTCCACGTCACCACCCAATACCATGTGCTCTCCACCGGTTTCATCCTGCAAAACCAACATCGCCTCGCCGCCTCAGCCGCCTCCACATCCGACTTTATTCTTAATATAATTGGCTCGAAAATGACTTTTGATATCTAAATAAACAACGAAAAATGTGTAGGTCGACGGATTATCACGACTTTAGCTCCAACGATCAGCATCTTTTGAAGATCAAAGCATTCTTTATTCGGTTTTCGGGTTTCGATTCTTGTGCGGAACCTTTATCCGATTCGCTCACTCTAATCTACCCACCAAGAATCAACGGAACGACGGTGCTTGAAGTTTCTGGGTCCAGTATCCGGTCCGATACCCGCGCGTTCGTTACTCTTCATCGGATGGTTAAAGTGAAGGCGAGAAACGGAGAGGCGATATACGGCAGCAGGGAGCGGGTTCGGGCAGGGAATGGCGTCCGGTTCGAGGTTTACTCGAGGGAGGAAAAGGTGTTGAAAGGGGTTTTCAGGAGAGATGAAGCGCGGAAGTGGAAAATGGAGTGCAAGTGCGCGCTGGAGAGATGGGATGGGGAAAAGGCTGGCGGTGAACGGGCGGTGGCGGATGTTTGCGTGGCGGTGGAGGGAGACGAGGCGATTGGGGAGAGGGTGGAGATGGTAGTGAGGAAAAGGCCAAAGAATAGGAGGGTGGGCTTTGATCAGCTGGAGGAGATCCCAGAGGAGAGAGAAGGGGAAAGCGAATCGGACGGTGGATGTTGTTGCAGTTGTGGAGAACCGGACAGTCGAGGAGATATGGAAGGAAGGCGCGATGGCGATGGTGGTGGTGGTGGTGGTAGGCGGCAGGAGATGGATATGGTGGCGGAGGCGGAGGAAGCGAGCTGGGCATTTGAAGTGGGCATTTGCGTCATATGCTTCGGGGTTGGATACTTGGTCTCTAAAGCCTCTGCAAAAAGCTTGAGGCGCATGCGAATAATCTGACACTGGCGGTGTGTAAAAAAACCGGCAAAATAACTTTTTTTCTTTTTGAGAAACATTTGACTTTGCGAGTCCATATCCTATATTTGTTAGTACTTGTTAATTGGTTACCCTAATTTCGGAATTTTGTAACACCAATTTAGAGTGATTTATTATTACCAACAACAATTGTTGAAAAATACTTAGCTAAAACCAGTTTTTTTTCTCTATTTTATGAAATAAGGAACCCTAGCTAAGTTCAATTGCAATTTGGAAGTAGTATACGGCCTTCAGTCCACTATCTTTGTCGACAAATCAACCCAACAAAACTGGAACGCTACCAAAATTTGCAATTGTCTGGACTACTTTCTTAATCCACCTTCTAGTTTTAGTTGTTTTTTATTTAAAATTTGGGCTAACTATTCTTTTGATCCTGAGTTTAAATCTGATTTTGCATTTGGAATCGGATTTTTAATTTGATATTTAAAAATAAGTTATCAATATAATATCTGTGTTTTCATTTCATTATATATGTTGACTATTTAAATTAATATTGTTAGTTAAACATTAATATTATAATTAATAATTAATTTGAGTATAATACATGATAAAAAATTAAAAAATCAACATTATTAATATTACGTTAGTATAAAAATTTATAAAATTTTTAAATTTTATTATAAAGACATGGCATTAATAATGTAATATTTTATCATATATCAAGTTCTCATTGGTTGTGATTATTACATCAACTTTTGACTAACATGTTAATTCAAAAAATCAATATGATAATTTTTTTATTTAAGTGTTAAATTAAAAATCGAATAAAAAAACAAAAGTTAAATGAGTATTTAACTTTTAAAATTTTATACTTATAAAATTATTATATTTGATATTGATATTCAAATTCATATATATAACCCAAAAATATTTCATATATACGTATGTAGGAGAAATTATATCATATCCTGTAAGGGTCAGACTTCACAACTTTAAAAGAAAAACGCACACTTCGTATAAAAACAAAATAAGTATGTAAGTGTTTTTTAAATTTTTTTTAAAGTTAAAAATTTTCGTTATTAATATATAAAAACAAACCTTATACGAGTAAAAATAATAATAATAATAATAATAATAATAATAATAATAAAAAAGTAAAAAACTTGCTTTAATAGGAATCAAATTAATTTTCATGGAAAAACCAAGTAATGTTGATAAATAGCTTTTGTCCCCAAATAATACGCATGTATAATTTAACCTAAAGTTTGATCTAATTTATAAAGCAAAATAAATGTCTAAACTTACCTTAATATTCGACAATTCATTGTTTAACTTTGAACCTTAGCCCTTTCACATGAGACAGTTTTGTCCCTTTTTCTTTTTCATATTTTCAATATTATTATTCTCACACCGATCAAAGAAATTCGGAAAAACATATAATATATATATATATATATATATCAAATTATTATTATTTTCCTCGTTATTGTAGGTAAACAGTGTTTTGTTTTTCATTTTCAGTGAGCATATACATAGTTATTTTTTTCAATATCTTTTTACTGTTTTATATTAAAAAAAAATAGCAATGACGTATGAGAACAAATTCATAACAATAACTAATGAAAATACTATTTATTATTTTTTTATTTATACTAAAATATTTTAGAGTTATAAAAAAATTTATAATTATATTTAATTGGGTAAAATAAATTTGATTCATTGAAAATTATTTTTTTAGTTATAGTATTTTGCATATGTGTGTCCAATTCTTTTTAATTTAATTAAACATAATTGTAAGATTATAAATATAAAAATTATTGACGACGTGCTTCTCATTACGCGAGTGAAAAAATAAAAGATATGAAATAAAATTAATGTATCAAATTTAAAAAATTAAAATAGAATTTTTATTTTATAAAAGGCTAAAACTGATTTTTTTTAATCATTTTCTATTAATTAATTTATTAAATCTTGATTACTAAGATAAAAATATTTAAGGAAAAATTTTTGATTAAATTTTATCTTAAAATAATACAAAATCAAAGTTAAGTGATAAAATTCGATTAATAAATAAAAATTCAATGATAAAATTTAATCAAACAATAGCGGAATGACAAATTTAATATGTAATTAAACTATAATGATAAATTTACATTTAATCTAAAAATATATGATAGATATTAATTAAGATAAAATATAATGATAAATTTTAATAATTACTTATAATATGATGATAAATTTATCTATTAATATTAAATTTTATATAAAAAATATTTTTAAAAGAAAAAATTATGTTTAATTTTTTTTAAGAGAAGCTCATAGTTTTTTTTTCTTACAAAAAAAAAAACCAATCAGCATGTGTTTTTACTGTATTATTATTAATGGATATTATTAAGATTAGAGAAGGGAAAACCCAGTGCGGATAAAAGGGAAAAATAAAATGATTTAAAAAACAATTCATGAAAGTGATGGAAAAACATAAAATCCACGTGTCAAAATCCTAATCACCAAACATCAAACGGCCACGTCAGCAACCCATGCCGGTTCTCTCTCTTCCCCCATCCTCTCAAAGCAGCCCCACTCTCTATCCCGCTGCTCATGGCGGTCAACGGATCAAATAAACACTTCAGCAAAAACTAAAAACAAAAGGAAAAAAAAAATTTTTTAAAAGAAGCCGCCTTTTAATTTTTGTCGACGGCTTTTTTGCTCTAATTACTGTGCCGACGGCTTTGAAAGTCGATTTCTCGGCTGTTAAGTGCTTTGGTTTCTTTCCCAAAGGAGGTTTAAGGCTTTTTAGGGTATGCGAAGAATGGGAGGGAGGCGGAGTTACTCAGCGAATCCTAGCGATTACAAGCTTTTAGAAGAGGTTGGTTATGGCGCCAGTGCTACTGTTTATAGAGCAATCTTCCTGCCTTTTGACGACGTCCTAGCTGTGAAATGCTTGGATCTCGATCGCTGCAACAGTAATCTGGTTTGGTGTTTTTCCTCTTTATTTGATTTTTAATTTTTTGATTTTTTTCCCTTTAACTGTCACTATTCAAATAAATGACTGTAACTTGATTTGATTTTGGTTAGTTTTGGATAGAGATCTCGTTTGATGTTGGTGTCATTGATTGTTTTCGTCGAGTTGAATGAAATTATGAGATTCTTACTTTTTATTTGTCAAGTTCATTTCTCTGAATTTTCGGAGTTTATTAGGTCTTGAACGATGATTGAGTTGAAGCTTTATTTCTCGTGTGTATGCGCTTGTTTCTGTAGTTCCACATATGCTTGGTTGGTATTTGTTCCTTAGAAATTGTTTAAAGTTGAAAGTTGTTCTTTTTATCTTCTATCTTTAATTGTTTCGGAGAGAGCAAGAAAAGCTATTTAATAGTGTTATTCCAAAAAATACCAGTCCAATATGACCTTTTTTTTTTTTTTTTTGTAGCATCTACACCGATTATTTAGATGAGGCATTTTAGTGCTGAATTGCATTTGCTATTGTGTGTACTTAGGGTAGTCTATCAACATTCCTTGGCTACTTAAAGCTGGATATCTTCCATTGAGGAATTCCTTGAATTGCCTGGATCCATGGAATTTTCTTGCTTTTGTTTTGAAAAATGTCTAAATTACGAATACTTGCATTGAGGAATTGAATTATTGTCTATTCGATATGCCAAGGGTATGATCTTGTTATCATAGAATTTTGCTACTCAACTTGAGAAAGGATTGAGAGATCAGGGTGGTTCCATTCCAAGAATAATAAGGGACTAGGAGAGTTTAAAAGTTTTTACTTGCCAGCAATGGGACTAAAATCCTGTCTGGTTAAAATGTGTTCCCAACGAGGGAGACAGTGCTACACTATAAACCTTCTATCTTCCTTTACTTAGTATCCTCTCAATGCAGACAATGCATTACCTCCAGTTCATGTGTACTAAACCTCTTGTATGCTTGCTTGTTCATTACATTAAGTAATAAAAACACTTAAATATGCATAACACAAACTATTTTTGGCTATTGGAATATTTTCTAAGAGAAGTAGTTTAGAGGCTTGTAACCGGTAGTGTCTTTGAGTGGTATGGTTTAGGTCTATATGGTCTACTCTCCATGTGATCTCTAGACTCTTTGGTGGCATTCTTGATGGATAATGCTCCTTCGCAGGATAACATACGCCGGGAAGCTCAAACAATGAGTTTGATTGATCACCCAAATGCTATTCGGGCATATTGTTCGTTTGTCGTTGACCGTAACCTTTGGGTAGTCATGCCCTTCATGTCAGAGGGTTCCTGTTTGCACCTCATGAAGATAGCTTATCCTGATGGTTTTGAAGAGCCTGCTATTGGTTCTATTCTGAAAGAAACTCTTAAGGCTTTGGATTATCTTCATCGACAAGGACATATTCATCGGGATGTTAAGGTCAGTGTTCCATTGAAGTTGACATTATTTTGTCCAAATGATTCGTTATTCATTTGATTTTAGTTTTTTTTTTTTTTAATTGACATTACAGGCTGGAAACATACTGATTGATAGCAATGGCATGGTAAAGCTTGCTGACTTTGGTGTTTCAGCATGCATGTTCGATGCAGGAGATAGACAACGTTCTAGAAATACCTTTGTTGGGACTCCTTGCTGGTGAGTTATCCTTGTCAAATCTGTCAAATGATTGTCCTTCTCATCAGCTCCTCTACTATTTTGATGCCATTGATTTTTTTTTTCTTTTTGAATTTCCATGATTTGAGATTCCAATTTATCCTTTCTTTTCAGGATGGCACCAGAGGTCTTGCAGCCCGGAAGTGGATATAACTCCAAGTGAGTGTTCAATCTGTGTTTAAGAGTTTATATAAGGCCTTAGAATTTCGATTAAATACATATCGTCTCCACACAAGGTTGAGTAGGCATATGACCAATGGCGAATCTTGAACTAAAATTTTGAGGTGGCCAAAATACATTTCATTTGTTACATCATATGCACTTAAAAAAATCATATAATTTTAATACATTCATATTCAAAAAAGTAATATGTAAGTGGGTAGTGGTGGACCAATCTAAACACAATATATTTTTTATAGTCTTTTAGTGAGAATAATGTGTAGTGGGTCAAATTTCAATGGGCTAAACCTTTAAATGTCTTATGATGCATTATATATATATATATATATATATATATATATAAAGTTGAAAAAAAATTTAATTTCCTTCTATATTCCGCCAGTATCTTTTGATATATTATATATATATATATATATATATATACATACATACATACATACATACATGAAGCTGAAAAATTTTGGGGGGTGGGGTAAGGCAGGGACATGGCCATCCCACACCTCCTAAAAGATCCACCCCTGGGCATGACATCTTGGCATACACAAGTATTTTCTGCTTCAAGTAGCAAGGGGTGGTCATGGGTTTGAACCTACAAGGTTTCATTATTTTGGTCTAGGCGATGTATTTGTTCTTAAACCCAAATTTTCACTTTATCAACACATCATGGCTTTCTGTTAAAGTACCTACACACCTCAAAGGTGGCACTTTTGCATATATGTTATGTGTATTTCAAATATTCAAATGGTGCTATGGGAGTCTGGTTATAGTCTGTGCTTGGGATGGTGGTACATTTTAAATTTTTAAGGAAATGGTACATTTTTGTTTTCCATGTTGATTTTGTAATTTCATTAATTGGTTGCAATATTTTGGGCACAGGGCTGATATATGGTCATTTGGCATAACAGCATTGGAGTTGGCTCATGGTCATGCACCGTTTTCAAAATATCCACCGATGAAGGTATCAAATTCCTGTTGAAAATGTAACAAGAATTATATGAGTGCAGCGCAGTGAGGGTTTGAAAAAAATGAGTTTTAAATCAACACTTATTTATGTTTTACACCTTTTCTTTCTAACATTAACAGGTTCTTCTGATGACCATACAAAATGCTCCTCCAGGACTTGATTATGATCGTGATAAGAAGTTCTCTAAGGTATTGCTATTCTTTCTGGCTACATCATGTTATTTTTCATTATGTACATAAAACATCAATTGGTGCATTTAATGGTGCTTTGTAATTGCTTACTTGTCATAGCAAATTTCTAATTAAAGGACTTCCAGTTGTGATCAGTCTTTTAAAGAAATGGTTGCTATGTGCCTGGTGAAAGATCAAACAAAGAGGCCAACTGCAGAGAAATTATTAAAGCACTCCTTTTTCAAGCATGCAAAGCCTCCTGAGCTTACTTTGAAGAAATTATTTGCTGATCTGCCGCCACTTTGGAATCGTGTGAAAGGCCTTCAGGTTAGCGATCACAACGCAGGTTTTTTGCTTCATTTGTCCACACTATTTGTCTGATGTATTTCTTTTTTGTCCAAAATTTTACAGCTTAAAGATGCTGCACAACTAGCTCTAAAGAAAATGCCTTCAGCAGAAGAAGAAGAAGCTATATCACAGGTTAGCAATTATCAATCAGAAGTGATTTTTATCTTAAGTCAAATTTACCTTTTCTTCCAATAACATATCCGTTAAAGTTTTAAATGTTGGGTTATCCAGTGAGGACGTTTGTGTTTTCTTACTGCTGGGGGTTCTATCTTTTCTTGTGCTTGTCAGAGTGAGTACCAAAGAGGAGTTAGCGCCTGGAATTTTGATATTGAAGATTTGAAAGCGCAAGCATCTGTGGTAGGCCATATATTTAGTTTTAATCTTTAATAATAAAGATTTTAATATAGACATCGTATGAGAAGTAATTTCGTTGTTGGTTATATCAATCACTCAGTTTATGCTAATTTTTTCACTTTAACATGCTAAGCTGCGTGATGATGATGATATTAATGAGTGCAAAGATGATGGTGAAAGCATGAAATCAAGCCTTGGTGATAAGGTAGTTGTAGTTTTCTTCCCTTCAGTGGATTGTGGTACATATCTGGACGTGGTTAAAATACTACTCTTTTTTACTTATGCAACTTGAAATTGTATTTCTTTCTGATTTGCCCTTTCTAGCAAAGTAAATTAATGAGTTCTTGGTGTTGGCCGACAGGCTGCAGATTCCTGCGAATCTAGTTTGGGAAAGTTGAATTTAAATAGGGAAGTATCTCAGTCTGAATATGGTGGACCAAGGAGTGTTGACTTATTACAGTCTGATTGCTTGAATGGAAAGGGAAAGAATCCAGAATGTGATATAGTTGAAGCTGGCTTCCGGGAGAAAGGTTTGACGAAAAATGGCTCAAGCATTGATGTTAAGGCATCAACATCAGAAAAGGATTTGGTCTTGACCAGGGCTGAAACAGTGAAACCTAGGCAAACCCAAAGTGCACCACACACACCTGGTGCTGTTCTTAATCATTCATCTTCTGAACGGGTTCGTAACTCAGAAAGGTCGGTCATAGTTCATAGTTAGGTTTGCTTGGCCATTTGATTTGTCTTGTCCTTTTAAAGTGATCTCGACTTTTTCTTTTTTTCCAATTAATTGCTATCTGATAATGTTTATGCATAAATATGTGGAACATTTGGTTCTAATTGTAGTTTAATGGAGCCTATAACGTATGAGGGGGGCAGTCAATCTGCTATATGATGGCTATAGACCATGGTCATCATTTTAACTACCAAACAGAAAGAGGGGCTTACCTCCCATGATTGTGAGAATGGATGAACTCTGCATGCCAGTTAATTTATTCTTATGTGTTTTTCCTTTGCTGTTGAATTATATTTTAGTTTAACATGGCTTAAATATTGGAGTAGTGCAAAGCCATACGAGTTCATGGAAATATACTGCTGTTAGGGGCTATTCTTCTCTTTCTTTCTCTCTCTCTCTTTCACTCCAGTAAAATAAAAGTGACAATTTCACAAGTCTTGATTTAAATGTTCTTTGAGTTGATTCAACAGAACATTTCATTATGACTGATTGGTTACATATATATTTTTAATATAGTTTCTTGTGTTATTGCTTTGGTCTTGCAATAGTCAGGAATTGAAGGATGAGCAAGAAAATGATTTACAGTTACAGCTTCTGTGTTTATCTGTGTGATTGAACTCTTATCTATTTTAATTGAAGAAAATAATTTATAAACAATCTGAATTCTGAAATAGAAAACTGTATACGTTGAGCTAATGGCCTGCTAATGATTAGGTTTGAGAATGAAATTTTATTAGCAAATGAGAAAGTTTGCCAAGTTCGCAAAGCACCAAGCTTTAGTGGTCCATTGATGCTTCCTACTCGAGCATCTGCAAACAGTTTATCAGCTCCGATTAAATCATCAGGAGGTAACAAATTCACGGCATTTAGAGCTATTGTTGTTTGTTTTTCTCAGCAGCATTATCACCAGTGCTACTACTTTTGGCTGCTAGGATTTATATTAATATTGTAGCATTCTTTTCCTGCTATACAGGGTTTAGGGATTCTCTGGATGACAAGTCGAAGGCTAATCTGGTGCAAATAAAAGGTCGATTTTCAGTAACATTAGAAAACTTGGATCTTGTAAAGGTAAGGCTTAATTTTAAGGCTATATGTGTTCTCATTTGCAGCTTCACTAACCAAATAATGTTCTTTAGGATATTCCTTTAGGTGCAGTTTCACGCCGATCTTCACAGGTGGGTATTTGTCTTTGCTTAAATATCCTTCTATTAAAAATATTAATTGCCCACTTCTTATTAGTTGCTTTTTTTCTTCTTGGGTTTCAGACTTCGCCTCTCAGAAAGTCTGCTAGTGTAGGTGATTGGATATTTGAATCCAAACAAGTGGTTCGTGCACTACATCTTCTCCTCAACATGGTTGATTGGGAATTATGTACTGTTTTATTTTATTGCAGCATCTTGCATCTTGAAGCTTAAGGATCTCTTATAAATGAACTGGTGTTAAGGTGTGTGCCTAGGTAATAGGTATGGTGCAAATCAGAGGAAGTGCCTTCCGGAGGAGGCACCTTTATTGAGGCGCATGCCTTCTGAAAGGCGCACAAAAGACTAGCCTTACTCAACCGATTTTTTACCATGATTGTTTATATAATGATGAGCTATATAGCAGCAAGAAGGAAAAAATGTGTTGTTTTACATGTATAAATGAAGGGTAATAGTATCTATCTATAAAAGCTTATCTTGTATGTGGCTTCAACTATCTGGTAGTGGAACATGTTTAGCTGCTTAGTGTGCAGCAGCACTGTGTAAATAAGTTGTTTGCTTATAGTTGATCTTTCCCCTGTTTTCAGCCTACCAACCATTCCCCTAAGGGTTTGACTAATGGTAGTGTGCCCACATCAATTGTTATGATTCACCTTCAGAATCTTTTCCAGCAAAACTCTCTTCAACAGGTAAAGACTTGGGGTTGGGGCTCTCATTTTGCTGATACAATGTTTTTTTGCCTTAGTTAATGCTCTCACACGGATTTTTTTCTTTCTTTTTTTTTTGGGGGGGGGTGGAATGGTAGGATCTTGTTGTGAATTTGTTGAATACCTTGCAGCCAGCTGAGGTTGTAGATGGTCAGTGAAAGATTGGTCTTTTTTATCACAGTCACATGATTAAATTAAAAAGTACACTGCTTATCAGCGGTAATTTATTTCTTTTTTTTGCTTTTCCAGCCACACAAAATGGAAAGTTGCCTCCTCTACCTCGTTGTTCCGAGAACAATGGAAATGTAAGAAACTTTTATCTATAATGTCTTGCAGGTTATTTTTTTCTTCCTTATCTGGTCTTCTTTGTCAATAGGTTAAAACAGCAGCTTCTGAGAGGGAGCGTTTACTGCTTGACAAGATCTCAGAGCTACAATCTAGGTTGGTTGTTGTGAATCAATACTAAGTATAAACCTTTCTTTCCCACCTCTATATGCAAGTTTCTTCTGACACTCTCTCCCTTGGATCCTTATTGCAGAATGATGAATTTGACTGATGAATTGACTGCTGAAAAGTTGAAATCGGATCAAGTGAGTTTCAAGATTTTATCTAATTACATTTTGAGCTTTATGTTGCCTGTATTTCATGTTTGTGTTTAATCAAGATACTAGGCAACATTAAGATATGATGTTGATTCTCGACCTAGGTTTAAACATGTCCCCCACCTTGCTTGATACTCATCCTTTCTTTTTCAATATTTTCCCTTACTAATATCAAACGAACCCCATCATGTGGAGAGGGAGAGGTTATCCATTAGCTCTGATAATTTTGTTATTCGTTATCATTATGCAGTTGCGACAACAACTAAGATTCATGTCTGGTGTGGAAGAGAATGGGATTAGAAGGGAAGGCTATAAGTAAAAGCTGCAATCCCAACTACTCTAAAGTGAAATCCCAATGTGTAATCCGGCGAAGGATGCAATCATGCAGGTAAACTTGTGTTCCACCGTTCTTTGCCTAGTGCCCTATCGGACATGACAACTGCTTTTTGGCCATTGACAACATTAAGAACAGTAGAAGCCAGCAAGCATTCTTAATGACAAATCTATGTATGACGTGTGACCTTGAAGGCTTGAATTAGCTTGATTCCATACATTCCTTCACAGATTTCAGCTTCTTAAACGACGAATAAGCAAATATTATGGGTACAGACACGAGAATGCTTGAACTTATATATTTGACGTAAAAAAGGATTGATTTATGAGTACCAGAGCCAGGGCCAGTTAGTTTTTTTTTTTTAAATCATGGAATTAAACACGTAAAAAGTTTAGAGTTATGAGTTTTGGGTTCCGTCCAGAAATCTGTATCATATTATTTGTTGGAAGGCTGCAAATCAATCTGCTTTTCCTATATTTTATTGTTAATTTCGACATTGTAAGCCTCATGAATGCTGTTGCCAATGTTTTGTATTTTAATTTATTTATTAAGTGTAATCTTCTCTCTCTCTCTCTCTCTCTCTTATAATAAAATGAAATATAAAGTACGTAACATCCAGGGATCTCCATCGTTGTCAACCTCCATGATTTTTTATCCTTCCTCAAAATGTTAGACTCCCGCAGAGCAGAAATAGAGGGGCCCCTTACAGCTCAGTCAACGGCTTATGTAAGCGATAGCAGCTAGCGAATCATGATCTGCCTCTTCATTTTACTGCAAGCCTCCTCTCTCACCCTCTTCAATATCCAAACATAAACCCTTTCAGTAGTTTTCAAAAACACACAAAAATTGATATTTTCTTTCTTACAAAAAAAAAAGAAGAACTTCTTCTTTGTTGTTGTTATTTTATTTGCTTTGCGGATTAGTTTTCTTATAGAAGATGATTAAAAAAGGAATATGCCGCAATCGGCGCGTCTATGCTGAGTTCACTGCTGCTTCCTGCCGATTTGAGAGAGGAAGATGGTGGTGATTTGGTTATTGATGCAAGGGACACGAGGTTTGCGGCTATGGGGATTATCAGCTTTATCCCTTACTTCAATTGGCTGGTTAGAAACTAGAACTTTGAAATTACTAACTATTTTTAAATATTTTACTCGGTCTTTGATTTGACAGAGCTGCTTTCTTGCTGGCTTGATAGGGGGAAGCGGCGCCTACGCTCGTACGCCGTGTATTAAATTGTATACTTAGGTCCTTATCTCAGCTCTCACTTTAACAGTTGGTGCAGTTATCAGTTCTCATTTTTTACTGCCAATTAAATTAATTGCATTGGAAAGAATGTCCGATAGGATTTTTTTTTTTTTTTAAGTTTTAATGCTTTTGTTTCGTTCATTTCTGTTAAAGTTGATAAACTTAATTATAGCTATATATCAAGTATCAACTTCTTTTTGTCTTTTCATCATAACTTATTACCTCTTTCAAGCTTCAATGAGGTTAATTTTCTTGTTTTATTTAACAGTAAATTCCACCTCCCGAGTGTGCTTGCTTTATTGCTGTCATGTTCTGGTTTCTTTAACATCCATTTTCTTATATTAGTAAATACAGCCATCTCTTGCTTATAACGTTATCTCTCCCTTTGCACCATTCTTTATCTCAACCGGCTATGTTCCAAATGCTGTATTTTTTGTGGGCAAAAATGAAGACATAAATGGAGACGAGGCATTTTTTTTTTTTCTTTCCTCAATTTGATGGATTACACAGATATATATATATATATATATATATATTTACAAACGTCAGATTCTTTTTTGTTTAAAAATGTAACTTGACATGGTTTGTGAACTATTCAGTTTTCTCTGATAGGTTCTGGCTTAAGATGCCACTTTTGAGTATATACTGGAATCTGTGCATAAATGTATCGCATTTATGACTTCCATTATTTGTGGTTGAAGCTGGAAGCAAGTATTTAAAATGGCTCTTTTCAATGATTTCGAATATTTACTGAGGCTGCTAAATATCTCAAAAGGCATAAGGAACCTGAGTTAATCAGGGTCTTGTAACACTTGAGGGGTTTTTTTTTTTTTGTTTTGAGCTGTTTGAATATCTGCTTTTATATCTGATGGAAGTTTTGCATTTAGTTCTATGTGAGAACAAGAGAAATATGGGAATTTGTCTGATGCTGAAGAACAAATCAAGAAATGAAATCCGGTAAGGAATTCCTACTAGGCCCCCTGAACATCATGAACAGTCCAATGGGAGATTTGGGACGATGATGGAAGAACTCAACACTACAAAATGACAGGCGTCATAACTCCGCTTGCTTGATTGTAATATTTGGATCCGAATGAAATGCCAATGTTTTAGCTGTTGATGAATCTTGCTGTAAAGAAACATGACCGTAGAAAAAGAGGCAAAGCTTTTTGCAGGCAGGAAGGTGGAAGGAGGGCTTTCCATGGTTGATATCTTTAGTTGTGGAAACTAAAAGAAGGTCATTACATGCTTCACCAGTTCTTTTTTAACAACTTTTTCATGAAATTTACTGATGGTCTTTTCAGGCAACAACTAGTGTCTGATGCATGTACCTTTTTTCTAGTCTGCAAAATATATGAAGGAATCAGGAAGGTCTATCGTGTAAGCTGTTAATTATGAATGCTAATCTGTTGCTAATTTGCTCCCTAGCTGATTTGTCTAGATTAAATGAAAGAATTGCCTTATGGAGTTTGGACAGATGATGGCTGATGTAAGGGCTTAAGCCATTTGAAGACCTCGTAATTCATGTCTTTTGTCTTTTTTTTTTTTTTTATATTATATTTATATTTTATATTTAATTTTTAAAAATTATTGGTTCATATAAGATTCCAACTTTGACCCACTTTTTAACATCTCCACGAAACTTTAGGGTCTCGGCCCATTGAGGAAATTGGTCACTGTGCCCTATCGTGGCGCGCCTAACGGCTCAATATTCGTAACATCGCCATTGTTGTGCTCTACGAACGGACATAACGGCGGCAACGCTCCTTTTCTTCCCTCACTTAACCTTCCAACTTCCAAAATTTTTGGCGGTGGCCTAGAGAGGGGCACGAAACAACCATGGCACCCGGCCGTCGTACCGAGAGAAGCTTCTTCCAAGAACTGCTCTTATATGCAGCCAGCGCCGCTTTCAGTTCCCTGGTACTATTCGCCGGCCTCAAACAACTACACCCAAATCGTGATTCCTCCAAGAAATCCATTGAAAACAAAAATGCCATCTCCAAACGCCTCGGCCGCCCCCTTATCGACACTGATCCTTACGAGGTAACTCAAAAAGGAAAAAAAAAATCTTTCTTTACTTGGCAAAACCCTTTTGTATTGTTAAAGTGATTTATTTTTCCCCTACAAATGCAGGATGTGATAGTGGGTGACGTGGTGAACCCAGATCACCTCGACGTTGAATTCGACTCTGTTGGTGGGTTTGATAGAATCAAAGAATCATTGTACGAGTTCGTTATTCTTCCGCTTAAAAGGCCCGAGCTTTTTGCTTATGGCAAACTTTTGGGTCCCCAAAAAGGCGTGCTTTTGTACGGACCACCAGGGACAGGAAAAACCATGCTTGCCAAAGCCATCGCAAAAGAATCTGGGGCTCTCTTTATCAATGTCAGAGTTTCTAATTTGATGAGTAAATGGTTTGGTGACGCCCAAAAACTAGGTAAACATAGCGGGAATTTCTTTCAATCCTTGTTATGCATTTTAAGGTTTCTAAGATTATATTAATACCATTATGTTATATTATTGCAGTGGCTGCTGTCTTTAGTTTGGCTTATAAGCTTCAGCCGGCTATTATATTTATTGATGAAGTGGATAGTTTTCTGGGGCAACGACAAGCCACGGACCATGAGGCAATGGCTATTATGAAAACTGAGTTCATGGCCTTGTGGGATGGTTTTACCACCGATCGTGAGTGTTCTTAGTTATTACATTGATTGTGAAGTAATTGTTGATCTGTGGGTGTACAACAAATTAAATGTCCTTTTCTAGCTTACATTGTCAGTATCAAATTTGCACTCTCAAAATTTTGTTAATTTTCATTTATTGGTAGCACTAAGGCTTTGCTTGCTAGGAAGACCAAAAGGGTTAAGGATAGAAAATTTGTTAATCCAATGGTTAGGTTCCATATCCACTCTCCTACCTTGTAAGTAATCAGTGGATTAACTAATTTTCCGTTCATGTCACCAAGCAAAAAGCCTTAATATACGTTGTACTTTTAGTACCTACATATTAACAGAATGGTTTTTACTTAATGTTGTTCCTTGTTGATGTCATGCACTGAGATTTAGGGTTTGTTATGCATTTAATTAAATTTCTTACAAACACTTCTTAGGTGTTAGAAAAGCATGTTTGCTCACATTCACATAGAGTGGGGTATTTTTTAAAGTTTGGATGTTTATTTTGAAACTCGTAAAACTGTTAGAGAGTGATATTTCTTGTGTTCGTTGTAGTAAAAGTAGATCAGTTTGAACAAGAGATGGCCATCTAGTAATATAGCTTAAAATAATTAGTAGTTTATGTTGATATTGAGCATGTTAACTTGTGTATATAACTGTGAAGTTGAATTTTCTATTAACTTGGATTCAGAGAATGCTCGAGTTATGGTACTTGGTGCAACTAATCGTCCAACAGAGCTCGATGAGGCAATACTTAGGCGTTTTTCTCAGGTTTTTGAAATTGGAAAACCTGACTGTAATGATCGAGAAAAGATATTGAAGGTGATATTGAAGAATGAGAGAGTGGAGGACACTATAGATTTTTACCACATAGCTAGACTCTGTGAAGGTTACACCGGTTCAGATTTGCTTGAGCTCTGCAAACAAGCAGCATATATTCCTCTCAGGGATCTCTTAAATGAAGAGAAGGCTGGCAAGATATGTCAAGTGAGTACATATATATCACTTGTTTTACTCTTTATAGATATTGAAAATGTGTATCAGTTATTGTCAAATGAATGGTTTTCTTTTGGAGCAAGTTGCTTGTTAAATGCACATAAGATCACTACTATAGAAGATTGGCAGTATGCTCTTTCATTTTCTGTTTCTTGGAGTATGTGAGAGATACGGCTTGTGCAATGGCAATGTACTCATACATCTGTCTTAACTTGCTTGTCTTTTCGATGCATAATTACAGGCACCAAGACCATTGTCACAGTTGGACTTGGAAAAAGCTTTAGCTACTTCAATTAAAACAACTACCGGTATTGACGAGCATAGTGGGTATAGCTCTTGTTCATCAACATGATTTTATAGGATCAAGTTGCAACGGAGCACATTAACTTTTGATGTTCTTGTTTACTTTGAGTTGGAGCCTAAGCCTCTCCTTGCTGCTTGAGTAAGTTTATCTGTACTCGCGATATTCAATGAAAATATAGTTAAGAGAATTCAGAAATGTAAAAGGGCTTATAATTCGATGTTTGACTTGTCTAATTAAGATAATAACACAGTAATTAGACGCTTTTATGTCACTATCTGACAATGGAAGAAGTGAAAGATACCTAATTTATAGATGATGGAATTGGAGATGGCCACCATGGGAGCTTAAATGTGTAAGCAAGACCCCAATCGTATCAGTTATCCAACGAAAATTTTGGAGACCATTTCCTAGGTCTTTCTTTCCATGGTTGCATGAAACAATAGAGTATTAATCATTCCGAATGAAATAATAGAGTATTAGTCATCCCGAAGAAATTTTCGGAGACCATTTTTAGGGCCTTTCTTTCCATGGTTGCATGTAACAATAAAGCACATATATAACGTGGATATAATGTTACTCATTATACATACCATGTATACATTTTGATTGTTAATGAAAAGCTGCAGTTTCTACCTTTTGTTCTGCCTTATTTATCACATATTAGGCCAGTGTGGGCATACTGACAGCGATAATAAACAGGAGGAATAGCAAATTAATGTTTGGTCAATGGATTACAAATGTAGTAAACGGTGGGGGAAGTCCCAGTTGCAGCACGGCACAATAGTAAGCCATTGCAGGAACCTATGATGTTAACAGGGTCCACCTCGTTGGCTTCCAAACATTGAAGGAAGCTTAAAGTGAATCCCCTAGATCAGAATTATGGTTCGTTGGACGTGATAAGAAGCGGAAACTTCCGCGGATCATTGCTATCATGCTCGATCAATAGTTAAGAAGTTCAACATTAGTATAGCTAATAATGATCTTTAAGCCTACCAAGCAAAGAAAAAGATAACGATCTTCAAAAGAGTGTATCGTGGTTAGCTGGTCGTAATCTGTCCAATTAAAATAAAGAACTGAAACTGCACCAAACCCTGGAATCTGGACATGCAAAGACAAAATCTCAACTTTTGTTTACAAGGAACATCTTGTTCTTTACCATTAAAATCTAACGTCACAGATGCTACTAGCTATCATGTTTCCAGGGGGGGGAAATGTAATCCAGGTATGATACAGGTGCAGTCAAAAGGCAGCGCATATATATATATATATATATATACAGATTCTAAATCCGTTTTTAAAGTTTCTGATCACCTTGTATCAATCTTTGGAGCTGATCTTTTTCATGGGAAAAGGACTTAAAAGCCTCATTTTAATGCAAAAATCCAAGCCAACAGCAGCAAATAAAAAAATGATAAGATTCTGGGATACATAAACTGCACCATCGACTGCATGCGACAAGAAGCTTCCGTGATCCAGTTCCAGCGGTGGCCCTCCAACCAACATGCCAAGACCTGCATTTTCATTATCATTTTGCACATCAAGTTTGAGCTATGTGCTTTATGTTTGCATATCTCTAACATTTCCCTTATTTATCCTCATTTAGTTGCTGAGATTCTGAAATGATTAATGTCCCATATATTCTATCCTATGGACTATGTGGGAATGCATAAAGAGTTCTATCTTTTGGCACTTGATTGCGATTATACCTTTCACAAAACCAAAAGCTGCAGATGTCCCGGTCTTTAGCTGAAAATTGTCCAAGTCTCTCCTAACTGCATAGCGAAAAGTTACCCCAAACAACGCACAGCTAATAAAAGTGACTGATAAAGGGAGCAGCAGCTGACCACTGCTGGAAACTTGGGTTAGGGAGATGGGGAGCCCTGCAAGGGTGCCAACAATTGCAGATATCAAAGCTGCTTTAATGGACTCTAATCTCTCCTTATCAATATCAATTCCTTCACCATCTTCGTTGCTGAAAGCATATGCATCTCCAAGATTATCTTCATTAAGCGAAAGAGAGCGTTCTGCTTCTTCAATCATGGCCCGTGCTTGTGAAATCTCCTGCTGAGATTCTGCGATCTTGAATTTTTCACAAAATTTACCCATCAATAGTTATAATCCATGGAAAATATCTCAATGAGTTAAAAGATAATCATATAAAAAGTGTTTCAGAATAATATAGTTCATCCAATAGCAATTACAAATACCAATACATAATCTGGGACATTCCCCCATTCAACATGAAGAAGAAAGATTAGATTTTTGAAAACATAAACACTTTCTAAAGCAATCATCCCCAAATAAAAGGTACTAAGCCTCAGAGTATATCATTTCTTTCTCTCCACCAGGCTTTCGAAACACCGTAGAAAAACTAGTAATAAACAGAAGAAGAAAACTAGCTTAAGAAACAGCACAAGATGCCGAGTACCCATTTACTAACAGCAGCATCATATTGGTTATTTGTAGGCAAATGCAATAATTCTGATTGATAAGTTGAGAACAACATAAATATTCATACTGAAAACCGCCTCAATTATATGCAATAAAAACATTTGCTCTAAACTAACAAAAACTGAAAGGTTTCGAAAAGGCAGGATTAGAGATGAAGCTGACCTCAGACGCCCTGGTTTCTAGTTGGTTAACGTAATTCCTTAACAATTGAGCTTCAAGTTCTTGTTTTTCAATCTCCGCAAGTTGTCTCTTAGCCGTCTCCACTCTCTGTGAGGCCCTCTCCAACCCATCAAGCAAGCCCTTATTCTCTTCTCTGTTCAAGAGTTCCTCAACCTGCTTGCCAACAATACCAGAAAGGGCATCCTTCAAGCCACTGCTCGTCTCTTGCTCCTCTGAGTTACTGCTGCATTTCAAGATGGGAGGCTTCAGCAGCGGAGAAATGGGGCTGTGGAAGCTTTCCGGACATGTTGAAGGTGAAATAAAGAAGGGATGTTTGACCAGGAATCTGGGCTTTGAAGAGAGAAGCAAAGTGGAGGTGATTGCTGAAGGCATTGACGCAGAGATTTGCAGGACCGGTATTCTAAGCTGCTCCAAAAGCTATCCCTTTCCCTCCCCATAAATTTTTTAAGGTATATATTCGATAGAGTTTACATTCACTGATTATACCTTCATGAAAATTTTCAAAAGTAAATACAGTGATTATATTCATAGATCTCGTTAATTCGATCACTAAATTAGATTATGATAATTTAATAATTGATAAAAAATTTTAAAAATAAATAAATAAAATTTTATTTTTAATTTTTTATAAAATAATATTATTTAATTTAGTTTTCTTATCAAATATAAGTTTGTAATAAATGTGTTATATAGTGAGTATTCAAATTTGATGGTCTATATTGAAACATTATCTTCAAACTTCTTAGTTAAAAAGCCTATGTGGTTATCTAAAATATGCTTATTAAAATTAATTTAATTAAAATCTAAAATTTAATCAAGCTAATTAATAGAATAATTTTTAAAAATTATAATTTAATAAGTTTATATTTAAATCTTAATTTTTTTTATTCGCACACCCCAATTTTTTTGGAAAAAAATAAAAATATATATTTTTAGATTATCTAACAATTTCTTAAAAATATATATTAATATACATTTTGATAAATCTAAATATACTTAAAACTAATAGTTAATTAAATGTATTATTTGTTGGAGTTTATAGTTTATAATGTTGTGTTTATTCAATTTTTTTTTTTTAAATCCAAATTAATAGAATGGAAATTGGGAATGTTTGAAAATGCTGCCGTTTTTGTCTACTTTATAAGGTAAAGGGAGGTTTTGGTCGCGGGGGTGAAAAAGTGGGAGTTAAAGGTATGTGGGCGATTAGAGGAGGGTTTAACCAGAAGTTTTTCAACTTGCCCAAAACCCTCTCGCGCCCTCTCATGGCTACCTCTAACCTTGTTAGGGTTTCTTCGCCGGCTTACTCCACTGGCTCCCCCAACCATGCTCCTTCCAAGCTCGTTGGCACTCACAACGGCAGCTTCCACTGCGATGAGGCCCTTGGCTGTTTCATGATTCGTCTTACTGACAAGTTTTCCAACTCCGAGATTGTTCGTACCCGAGATCCCAAGGTTAGGTTTTTTTTTTTTTTCCCCTTTTTTTTTTTTCGTCTGATTGTAACAAAGTTAGAAGAAATGGAAATTGTGAAATAATTTTCCTTTTTGGTCTAATATATGTGCTGCTTTTGCTTCTATACAACTTAGTTTTATCGTTTATTTGTTTGCAAATTACACACGAGTTTCGCCTATAAATTCCAAAACCTGAAATGCATAGTCAATAGGGGAAGAGTTAGACTTTTATAGTAATGTGAAGCTGGTTGGTTTTTCTTTTTTTTTTTTTTAAATGGGATTCTTGTATTTTATTTTGTTCCCGTTTGGTTTTTATGCTTCCTTTTTGAAGGTTCTTTATAAGATTGATCTGAGTTTGCAGATATTGGAGGGGCTTGATGCTGTGCTTGATGTGGGAGGCGTGTATGATCCTGACCATGACCGGTATGATCATCACCAGAAGGGTTTTGAGGAGGTTTTTGGACATGGATTTAATACAAAGCTTAGCAGTGCTGGCCTTGTTTATAAGGTATTCATTTCTTCCATGTGGCATTCTTCTCATACTTCTCTCCTGTTGGGTTTTGAGCATTGTGGTTCTGATACAACTTGATAGAGTATAATCTGAGCAATGATATGTTTTAGTAATTTTCCCTGTATTTAGCATTTTGGCAAGGAAATAATAGCTAAAGAGCTTCAGCTTGGTGAAGACCACCCGGATGTGCATAGATTATTTCTGGCCATTTACAAAAGCTTCATGGAGGTACTTACTTATTTGATTCTTAATTTTTGAAAGGATTTGAATTCCACGAATTTTAGATCCTTTGTTTGGAAGTAGATGAGGATCTTATGGTTGAACAAATATTACCATCTAGAGCTTTAACCGTCTGAAACTGTTTTGAAAGAATTTATAGGGACTATAATTCTGTGCTTTTTTTTTCTTTGTTTTATTAGCAATGAAAAACGCTAACTTTATGGCTTTCATTTTCCTATAGCATAGCTGGTATTGCTATGTGATTATAGGACACCAGAGGCTTCCTGCTCTTTTCTTGGTTTTCGTTTTCCTATGCTTTAGACAAGTATGATTCAGATGTTTAATTGGGATTTTATTTTTTGCTTTTGCCAGGCAATTGATGCCATTGATAATGGAATCAACCAGTTTGATACAGACAAGCCTCCAAGATATGTGAACAATACACACTTGTCTTCTAGGGTTGGAAGATTAAATTTAGACTGGACAGATCCTGATCAGTCACCTGAGAAAGAGAATGAGGCTTTCCAACAAGCAATGGCTCTGGCTGGTAGTGACTTCTTAGACGTAAGGTTTTGTCAAAATTATGAACATACCTAAATATAAAATTATTAGTACGGTCTTCACTTCTAACATCCTGGATATGGAATTTTTTTTTTTTTTTTTTTTAAATTTTCTTCTGAAGGTATAAAAGAATGTACTGTATTATTCTTCTATTTTAATCTCTTCAATTTTCAGAGTGTCCGGTTTCATGCAAAATCATGGTTACCAGCAAGGTCTATTGTGATGGAATGCATTGCAGAGAGATATGATATAGACCCTAGTGGTGAAATTATGGTTTTGAAAAGGTTTTGCCCTGTAAGTAGATGTTTCTTGTTTTCCTTTTTTGTTATCATTTTCTTCTTCCACTAGTCCTGCAGAAGTGTATGGTATAGATACTTCTATTTTTGTCTGTTTATGCATCTCTTCTCGAGAGGAAATTGAGCTATCTTGGGTTAGTGAATTGCTTGTACATAAATATATTCAATTTTGGTCCTTCAGTTTTTGAATTTTTTTTGAATAAGATCTGCAATTTCTAGTAGCGTGTGAGATGAATATATTGCTGGGAAGTGACTGTGGCTTATTATTGACTTACCAATTATACATCATTTATTTACAACCAAGTCAATTTTATTTTGCATCCAACAGTGGAAGCTTCACTTATTTGAGCTTGAGGTGGAGTTGAAGGTTGAGCCTCTCATTAAGTATGTTCTTTATGAGGTATGTATTTAGTAGACCTGCCTTCCCAATGTGTTAGCCCTAGATTCAATACTAGTGTCAGGCAAAGGTTTGTTTATTCTTCTCCTGTTGCTTATGTTGTTCACTGTTGTTTCGGGATCATCCAAGTTGCAGTCATTGTTGGTCTTTTCAAGAGATTTGAGATAAATTCTCATTGTACTTATGGCAATGTATTGTGCAGGATGAGAGGGGCAAACAATGGCGAGTTCAGGCAGTAGCAGTATCTCCTGATAGCTTTGAGAGCCGGAAGCCCCTCCCGGCTCAGTGGCGAGGTCTGAGGGATGATGAACTCTCAAAGGAGGCAGGAGTATCTGGGTGTGTCTTTGTCCACATGAGCGGGTTTATTGGGGGAAATAAAACTTACGAGGGTGCTCTAGCAATGGCAAGAACTGCTCTGAAGATATAATCTTTGGAGATTGCTTTTTATTTCTTTCACTAGACATGGTATCTTTTGCATCATTATGTAGCAGGATCTGGATTTAGTTACCAAAGTTTTTTGTGGCTTTATTCAGTGCTCTTTGATTCATGTTATCTCTTCATATTTAGTTGATCATTTGAACAACAGCTGATGCTTATGTTTCTTGCCGTACGAAAACAATGCCTGATTCTTCTAATGGAATAAAAAACGGGAGGCCACAACTTATTCTGCTTCTATTTTTCACATCAAATGCACTCTAAGATTGGCTAGGAAATATAATTGAGAGTTACTGTGGCTTGATTATATGATTTCGGGGTATGCGTCAAATCTTGTTAAATTTCCTGTTGTACTAGGGTTTTTTTTGTTGGGGTCTCGAGTTTCAAATCTTGCAAACTTTAAAACATTTTCAAGGATAAAACCTGCAGAATCCAAGTCAACAGTAAAAAAAAATCCCCTCGTCACACTCTCGTACGTCTGTTAACGACTCATTCATGGTACAAACTTTAGACTTTTTAAGGGTTAAAAAAGGTTAACTACAACCTATATCTCCGCCCCAAACATTCTTCTTTAACCCCGAAGCTCTCACCACTACCAACCCCATGGCCACCCTAACGTACACCACCGCTGCTGCTGCCGCTGCCAGTGCCACCCCCAAAATTTCCCTTAGAAAGCCTCTTTCTTTCATATCGTCCAAATCCCTCTCCTGTCCTTCTTTTAAGCCTTCTGTTTCCTCACTCAAACCCTTGAAGCCCACCAAATTCCCTACCCTCTCCCCTCTCGAATGCTCACCTAATACTTCCCCTTGTCCCGCCCCATCCTCCCTCAAATCCCGCCTTCGCAACGGCGAAACCCTTTATGGTATCTTCCTTCTCTCCTTCTCCCCAACTCTGGCCGAGATCGTCGCACTCTCCGGCTACGATTTTGTGGTGATCGACATGGAACACGGCCCTGGAGGAATCAACGAATCCCTCCAAGTCCTCCGTTCTCTCTCCCCAACCAACACCCCAGCCATCATCCGCCTCCCTGAATCCTCCGCAGCTTGGGCCAAAAAAGCCCTTGACCTTGGTCCACAAGGGATCATGTTTCCCATGATTGACTCCCCTAAAGACGCTAAGAAAGCAATTTCGTATTGCCGTTTCCCTCCAGACGGAATCCGTGGATCTGCTCACACGCTGGTGAGAGCTTCCAACTACGGAATCAACGAAGGCTATCTAGGTAATTACATGGAGGATCTGTTAATCATGTGCCAAGTGGAGACAGTGGATGCGGTCAAAAAAGTGGAAGAGATCGCCGCCGTTGATGGGGTTGACTGTATTCAAATGGGTCCGTTGGATTTAAGTGCTAGCTTGGGTTACTTGTGGGACCCGGGTCACAAGAAGGTTAGGGAGATGTTAAGGACAGCGGAGAAAGGAGTCCTTAAGTCGGATCCGAGCGACGGTGGAGCCTTCTTGGCTGGTTTCGCAATGCCGTATGATCCGCCGGAGGAGCTCGGGAGGCGCGGGTATCGGATTGTTTCCGGCGCCGTTGATATTGGGTTGTTCAGAAATGCGGCTTTGGAGGATGTTAGAAAGTTCAAGATCAGTCGGACGGCGGGTTCCGATGATGATGAGGAAGAGAATAAGAATGCTGATGATAAATATTGGAGTGAATAAAACAACTGATTGAGTTTTACTATGCTTTCCCCTTTTGGTGACTCTTTTGATTGCAATTTGCAAATTAAATTTTTGTAAATGTAGTTAACTTGAGCCGCATCGTTTTCCTATACTGACGAAGTGAAATCGACTTTGAGTTCAATTCCGCATGAATGGATGAGTTCATTTGACATAAAAATATATACATATATATATATATTATATAATGTCAAAGTTGGTTCAAGCTTGATTTTCTGAAGCTTGTGGCTTCATATTCGAGCTAACTATCAACATTGCTTTAGTTGTCAATTGTTAGAGGCTTGGTATCAATGGTACGACGTTTATGTCACACTCAATTCCATGGATGAAACTTGATTAAGCGGTTTATAAAATCCGTAATGAACTTCCAAATGCGATTATTGACGAGCGTTTTTCCAGGAAAAAGAAATAAGGAAAAACCTGCCTTAGCAGGCGGACATTATAGTTTGTTACATCTGACACAGTCTCCCGGTTCTTCAAATACTACACCAACAGCACCTTGTCTCTTTGGCTCAGTGGGTCAGGCTCACAGATTTTTAGACTCTAGCATCAACTAAGATTGAAACATTACAAATGGACTGGTTCCAACAAGTTGAATCCCAATTTTATCATTTATAGTTGAACAAAATAGATGCACAGTGAGAAGAGAAAAACATTGCAATGGACTGAAAAAGAGTAAAGCAGGACTAATAATTTGTATGTTTGATTAGAAAATCATTACAAATGAACCTGAGGCAAAATTAGCTTAACAGCGATAGGTGTCCCCTCTCAGGTACTATTTAATGGCACAGCCCTTACAGTCGTATCTCGGAATTAACCACGTAAGGCCTGGATTTAATGGCTTTTTTTTTTCAGCTGGCCATATCAGTATCTACAGCCATTGCTCTATCTTCAGGAGCTGGTCCTGCATCAGAAGCAGCAGGATCGGCAAACTGTGCTCTTGACTCCGTTGCAAAGGGACTTCTAGCAGAAGTAGTGTCTATTTCCATAGCAGAAGCTCTGGGAGGAGAGAGAGGCTGCACCTCAACATGCGGGTAGGCAGCCTTGTACCTTGCTCTTAGGCCTTCATCAACCAGTCTAACTCCATGCAACTGATTACCCAACGATATCCATCTGATGGAAAATAAGTGCTGAGCAGTGGTTAAAGAGTGGATATCCAAAAATACATTAAAGGGTTCACTGGGCTGTAAAACACTAAAAACTGGCTACTTATTACTAAACTAGTAGAAAACGAGAAAGTATATATACCAGGGGGAATTAAACATTAGGTACTGAAGAGAAAAATGTCAAATTTATTTAAGCCCTGAGTTGAGACCTCCTGGTACATATGGTCCTTCATCTTTTTATCCTCAAAACATACTCTGTTGGCACCCTCTGGTAGATGATAATATATTTGAATAATTATAAAACAAGAAAAAAGGATTCAAGGTAACCTTACCCTGCATGAGTATTATGCATGCGAGCGAATAATTCCAGCTTCCTTGTCCTTGGACTTATCCTCTCTAGCATAGGGTACATCTGCAGATTTACTTTTCGATTAAGGCAAGCTCTTGAACTACAAAAAGCACTACAACAGCAACGAAGTCCAGCCCATTTACATAATGAAATGATAATGTAAGAAGCAACGACATAAAATTTCAAAATCAATGTGCCTGGCCATAAACATCCTGAGGCTTTGATTGGTAGGGTGAAAAGAAATTTGGAAAGATAAAAAAATTAGACGAGGAAAAAAATGGAAAGATGAAAAACATATTTATTTTTATTGGTATGCTTGATGGTAAAGATAGAGAAATGGAATGAAAAAAAAATTTTCTTTCTTCTCATTGCTTGGTATGATTGAAAAATAAGAGAAAAGAAAATAAAAGTATATTGTTTTACCATTATAACCATTAGAGTTAGGATGGAAAAATAAAATTTTAAAAAAATGATAGGATAATTTTGTAAATATACATATTTGATACACAACACTCTCATTTTCTTTCCTCTTTTCTTTTCAAATTGGAGTGATTTGTTTTGTTAATAGATGTGAAAAATGATAATCTTTCCAATTTTCTTTCCTCTCACTTTTCTTTCCAACCAAATACACTCAAAATTCATTTTCTTTCTACTTTTTCACCCTCCTCTATCCGTCCTTCCACTTTTCCACCCAACCAAGCTCACCCTTAAACTAACATTTCTGAATTATAGAAACTGGTAAACAAAAAATTGTAAAATGGGACGGCCAAATTATCTAGGGTATGGAATATGAGATTCACAAACCTCATCTGGCTTACGGCTAGTCTCTCGAACCTCGGCAACAATAACATCTGTATCAATATTCTTGTTTATTTCTGGATTTCCCTTGATTCCTACAAGGCAATGTTCCTTACTATGATTTAACCAATGACCTGTTCTCCCTGTTCTAATTATTCGCTGAAGTTGATTTGTTTTCACCCAAATAATCTCCTCACACCGCTTGTACCCCCATAGTTCCAAACTGCAAGAACAATGATTGCTTTTACATATATGAATAAAAAATTCAAGGCTTTTCTCATCAAAAAGATAAATTATAGTTATTATATATTAAAATTAGCTAACATGCAGAATAAAGCACGCACCATTCCCGTCCTAGCTCCATTGCACGTCCAGTGACCCAAAGGAAGATCAGACCATCAGTCTGCAATGCAGGAACATTAAGGTTGCGCATCTCATCATCAGCCATTGTTCCATAAGGCAACTCCATATGAATATCCCATGGTGGATCTGCCATGATGACACCAAACTGCCCCAAAATGTCCATTCTGAAATTCCGGATATCACAATTAATCCATTGTGATTCACCTAGTTCCACTTCCGAACAATATTCAGCACGCGGAGGCTTCAAAGGTTTCTCAGGACCAAGATCATCTTGTGTTTGGTCAAGCTCGTAATGGACATATTTGCATGTCTATCAAGAGCAATTAGAGTGGCATTACACTTAGGCAGTAGGTAGTAGTTGTCGAAGGATAACATTAGAAAGAAAGCTAGTAAAAATTGCTGTATTTAGTATGAAAAAGTACCTTCATATGTCGGCAAGTATCTAGAAATGAACAATCCCCTAAACTGATGTCAGTATGAGGAGCAATTATGCGCTTAAAATGAACCTGAAAAGAGTAATCAAAAATATTAAAACATTGCAAATAGGCAAACAGGAGTCCCATAAAACCACGTCTAGGGATCCTTCTAAAAGCTAGTCAAATGACTTGCGGAAGTCCAAATGATAGCACCATATAACACATAAACTAAATACTGTGATGAGTGGGTTTTATACGCACGAATTAGACATTATTTTACTTAACATTTGGTTGATTTTCAAGAAATTTTAGTACTTTTATATATGTTTCAGGTTTATTTTGCAGTTCAGATGAATTTTGATCAAGTTAGATGATTTAAGGTTCATTTGCGATGATTACAAGCCAAGAAGAGAGTAATTAGACATTGAAAGATAAATTAGCAAAAATTTTCTAGATAAACAGTGCCTAGGTGCTGGTGAGCATCACAAGAAAAGAAAATTCCAGCAAGAGGAGTGCCTAGGCGCTGCAACTACACAGGATTTTACCTTAATTTTCTACAATTGGCTCCACGATGCATAGATTTTAACTTAATTTTCTATAGTTGGCCCAACAATACACTATTTTAGGTCTGAAACAAGGATTGGAAACTATTGAATCTGAAGAGGAGAATACGGCTACAACATCAACAACAATCCAAGTTTCTTCTTTTCGTATTTTTCTATTTTTCTAGAATCATGTTTAAATCAATTGTTAGGATTTTCTTTACTTTTAGCATGAACTAGATTTATTTTCTAGGCCTACAATGTAGCCTAACTATGACGTTTTGAATTATTTTTTCAATTTAATTGACGAATTATTTTCCCTAATTGAGTATTCTTCATTTTTCTTAATGCTTCTAATTAACTGGCGATTAATTAGATGATGGGTTAGTCATAATGAGACTGGGAGGAGATCTATGTGTCTTAGTTCATTGTGTTGAATACCATAAATTGCAAGTGATATGGGAGTCCATGAGCATGGTTTGTATAGTCATTAAAAGGAACCACAAAACTTAATGAATCCTTAACTGTTCTCATTCATCTGTAAGGATATAGAGGATTAGCATCTCAGAGTATTTTCGTTAGACCTCGAGAGAGACTAGAGGAAAATTTAGGGAATCCTGACTAGGAATTGGGATAATAATTTCAGATTAATGAGATAGATAATTCCATTTAGATTAGTTATGGTGAAATCAGAAACCCTAGGTTTTTAACTAATTGACATTTATTTGTGAAATTGATGTGTTCTATTTATTTTAGTTTTATTTTATTTTCTTCCAAAGTTTCCAGATCAGCTTTCTATTAATTCAAATAAAGTTAGAGTTATTATAATTTTGGTAGTTAATAATCTTGTAGGACAATACTTGATACTTATCACTCTAGTACTTGTTAACAATAACGTGCACTTGCGTTCACAAAATCACACAACAACTGCAACAACCATTTCTATGAACCCAACGATGACACTATATGTTAAAGCTCAATGATAAAAACATTAAGGCTATTGAATATATCAAAAGATAGAACAAATGCACTAAACTTTCAATTTTTCATCCCTACTAACAAGAGGTAAAGCAGAGAGGTTTTTTGCATTTTTATGAATATCATTTGGGCAGCTGAGGCTATATGGGCGTAGGCCCTTTGATGGCTGTCATTTTACGGGCTATTTGGATGGACTTGGATCCTTTCATGTAGAAGAGTCTTTTAAGGGCTCGGATCCTTCCTTTTCATGATTTCATGTGAGGAGCCACCTTTGGTGTGCTGTGAATTCGGATAGATCCAGCAGGACATTAGGATAAATCAATGCAATTTTGGAGGAATAAATAAAAGAGCATGAATTCATATTTGTGATTTTTTAATTAAGAGAGATCAAGAGTTCTCATTTCTTAGATTTGTGAAGCCAATTCAATTCATTTTGATCTTTCAATCACATTTTGTTCCACCAAGAACGTTTTATAAAACTCTTGGACCCAGAATTTGGAGTGTCTTACTGTCACGTAATTCACAACGCTCAACAAGCAATCGATATTTCACCATCAAGTCTGTAGCACAATTTGTAGTACTGAAAACACTAAAGATTAAATTTTTCATCCCTACTAACAAAAGAGTTTAGTATTATTTGTCGCAATGAAAGCACTAAACATTAAAATTTTCATCCCTAATAACAAGAGCTAAAGCAGAAAGGTTATTGGTTTTTTTTTTTCATTTAAAATATTGAGAAACTCTTCACTTTCTTTTGAAAAGAGCAGTTTACTCTAAAAAACAAACATGTTCTCATATTTTGCAGGACATCACTAAATTGTAATGGGACATGAAGGGTATGATGCACTTTATCCACCAGAATTCAAGTTGGCAACCACATAAATGCTCTTCATTCCAACCAAAAAAAAAATAAAGAATGCAAGGCAAGGGCACTTAAATTGTTGTTATACCTTCTTACATGCAAGAAAAGTGCCAGACTGCCTTCGACAATCCTCCTTGGTTAAAGCTGAACAATACTCCCTCACTTGAGAACCTCCTTTACTTTTAAACTAGACCAAGTAATTGAGCAGAATCATCAACCACCCAAACATCAAGAACATAAAACATTAAAAAAAAAATTGATGAAGTCCAATATACCTTAGCAGCCACGGCAGTTTCCCTTGCAGTTGGGCGGTTAATGATGTTCAAAATCTCCTCACCCGTCTTGGACTTCTGCATTTCCTTAAACGACTTCTTATTCAACAAAGCCTCCAAATCCTTCAAATCATCTTCCTCGGTCCTCTGTCTCTGCGCCGGCAAAAGACCACTGTTTGGAGCCATCGGCGGCCTTCCCATCATCCCCATTCCCCGACCCCGTGGACCTCCCACTGGCCCACCCGGCGGATACATCATGCCAGGGTCTCCACCTCCCATCCAAATTTCACTCATGGGTCTCGGCGCCAGCCACTCATTAGTACTGCTACTACTAATTTTCAAGTTCTCACTTTCGTTAACGTTGTTTATCCTTTCTCTTTTTTGATGATTTTGAGGTTCTTCCGGTAATTCTCGAACTAACCGGGTTCGATCGATGCTAAGTACCATGACTCTGCTTTTGCCGCCGACCACAAACTCTTCGATCTCGAGGCCGCCATTATCGTCCGCTATTGACCTCAATGCCATCTCCACAGCGAAAATGGCCCCCGAATCGCCTCCCAGTTCACGCATCGCAGCCTTCTCTGCCGCAGTTACATTCTCGTCGTTCTCTAACTTCCTCAAAACTGTAGACGAATCGATCGCTTTGAACGGTACTCTCTGAAGTAAACAATCCGCCACCATCGCTCTCACCACCGACAACGGGTTGCCGCTCTCGTCAACGGGCTTGTCACCATGTTCGGGTTTGACAAGGGCGAGTTCTTTCGGGTCCGGTACGGAGTGAGTAGGCGGGTGTTGGGGTGGGTGGGAGATCTTTTTAGGCGTAGGGAGTGGAGGAGTGGGAGAGAAAGGGCGGTGGTTGAAAGCGGAGATGAAACGGAGGGAGAGATCCAGGGTTGGGACAATGTTAGGATCCAGGCTTTGGAGGGAGGCAAGGAGGTCAAGGTGAGTTGCATGTTGGGCTTGGATTCGGGTTTCGAGTTGGTTCCGAATGGATTTGATGGTTGCTAGTGTGTCTTCGCCGCCCGTGTGTCTCTCCATGGCTGTTCTGTGTGTTTTTTGAGTTTTAGTGGGGTTTATATCTGCAACCCAGTTGCGGATTTTGGGATGTTGGAAACAACAGTAGTTCACCTTTTAACGGCCTAATTGGTAACTTTCTTTTTGTTTCCCTTTCGATATAACTACTTCCTATCTCCGATGCTCTTCCCTTCTATTAAAGTGGTTGTATTAAATTTATATTTGAATATAAATATAAATATAAATTTTTTTATTTAGATATAAAGATATAGATGAGATTATTTTAAAATTATAAAAATTTTAAAAGGTAAAAAAATTAAACATATTTATATTGAATATTTATATCTGAATTTAAATATCATAATATTAAATTTTTTTATAAGTAAATCCGACCAACACCTTTACTATTGGTTTACGATAGCCTTCAATTTACAAGACGAATATATGAATAATAATGATCACGAGTTCATAATACTTTAGTCTCCTTCAACCTTAATCATTGTTAAATAATATTGTTGATGTTCAATTTGGTCATGGTCTTTCGAAAAAGAGAAAATAGTAGATTCGTCGAAGTTGATATTTTGATATGTGCTTTATATTTAAGTTAGTGTTTATCCCATAAATTGAGAGAGATAATATAAAAGGTAAAGAGTTTACGGTTAAAGACGATAATCTCTTCGCCTTTATGAAAATTTTTATTTTACGTACCAAGCACGTAAATAGAGTAATTATGAAAATACTCTGAGGTATAACCACTGATAAAAAATTTGAAACGAATTGGCTGATTCAATGGGTTTAATGGAGTATTAACAGGTTTGGCAGTGCAATACAATAACTAGAACCAAAAATTTGTTGACCCAGCAAGAATCGATAAAAAATTGAAAATAAAAAAAATCCAATAAATCCGAAAATATTAATCACTATCGGCCATTTTTTCACCCAAAAGAAAAAAAAAAATCACTTCCAACAACTAAAGAAAGAAAGACAACCTGAGATGCATCTGTAAATGATGTAACACTGACTTAAAAAATTAAACATGAGAAATCTATGTAAAAAGAGGGAGAGAGAAGTTGACGAAGAGACAAGGAAAAACCTAAAAGTAGGCGGCTGGGCGTCGACCACAAGGAAAAAAAAAAGAATAAGAGATATAAGAAATTAGGGGTTTGCTAAAAAAGATTGGAACGAAACATTATATGGTTAGAAATTAAAAAAATAAGAAAAAAAAAGTTGTCATACCTTTTTATTATGGCCCTAAGAACTTGATTTGGACCCTTTAATTTTTTTATGCTTAGAAATAAAAAAAGAAAAGAAAAGAAGTTCTCACACTTTTATTACGGCCAAAGAGCTCAACTTGGTCCTTCTCATTTTTTTTTTTTTTATAATTTAAAACCTAAAAGAAGTATAAGATGTTTTGGGCCACTTCATCTCTTTCTCTATTATGTTTAAACTAGAAATCGGAGGTTTGATTGGTTCGATCATCAATCTAATTTTTTATTATTTAAGTATAACAATTGCTTTGATTATTGATATTCAAATTGGTTATGATCTTTTAATGAAAAGACTTACAACATAAGAAAAAGACATCTATAGAGACAAAAGAGTTCTTCTCTCTAAACCTAAACTTTTTAATTTTTTTATTCTATTTACATTATATTTATCAACTTATTGGCAAACACTGACTTGAATATTAGAGTATGTGCCGAAATTGGTACTCCGATGCTTTATGGGGTATAACAATTGCCTCTCTTTTTAGGCACGAAGGTGGTTATAAAGTGACTAACTTCAAGTCTTTTTGCAAAAGTTGTTGAGTAAATTAGACTAATCATTATGTTTGTTTAGGTGCACAACTTTGTTGGTATGTGTTTAAGATCATGTTATAACTGAAGTTAAGTCGCCAATATCGATTGCATAGAGTAGATTATAACTAGACGCCTTTATAGCTTGGATAGCTTAATACTTAAAGTGTCAAGCTTTATATAACTTTTTGGATTCATACATGCATGGATGCATAAAGAAGTCTCAAGAAACGTTGAAGTCAAAAAAAATTTTAGTGAAATGTTTGCCTTGAGAGGCATTCGGGCCTAAAAAAAATCTTTTGTGGGCCTGAAAAGACAATAGTGAGCTTGAAAAGGCAAATGATGAGCTTGAAAGGACAACGATAAGTTTGAAAAGGCAATAACAATCTTAAAAAGACTAAATGTCTAAAAAAGTAGTATTCGATGAGAATAGATTACCTGAGAATTGGCCAACGACATAAGTTAGCTCTTTTTTAATCCAAACATGATTTTGGTTGCGAGAACATGGCTTGTTGATTCCCGACATATGGTACTAATTGTTAATATTCAAATTGATCGTGATCTTTTGATTTAGAGATCTATAACATAGAAACAGTCAATAGCATCATAGTAAGTACTTCAACGCGTGTTTCGATACTCAATTCGGTGTTTACTCCATGAATTGAGAGAGATAATGTAAATAAAATAAAAAGTAAAAAAATTAAGGGCAGAGAGAATAAACCCTTTTATCTTTATGGAAATTTTTAATTTTTATATAAATAGAATAGTTATTAAAATATCCTTAAACTTCTTTATGAGTTTAAACACAACACAATAAAAAATAGCCATGAGAACTGAAAATCCGAATTGTAAGAATAAATGAAAATTACGATTATAAATATGTTCATCTGCAATTTTCCTGCTGACCAAGTTACAGATATTCAAGATTTACAAGGCAATAAATTTTAGGACTCCTAGGTGAACACTGGGCAGTCTTCGACCACAATACCTTTGGCTGTTGGACAGCTAGCCAGAGGGCATCCATCAAGATCATTTCCCCACCAATCTAGACTAATGTTTTCCAATCCCAAGCACAAATATATTAGCACACCCATGAAAGCAAGGCCAGCATCCAATGACCCGGAAAGAACATAATTGTATCGTTGCCATAAATCCGGTCGATATCTATACACAACGAAGCCGGAAAGGAAGCCAACAATGATCCAGGTAGTGTAATTGACTGCAGTTGCTGGTGGCATATTTCCTGTGGCACCTATCAGGACTGGCATGTTAATGAGTCTGATCCATTCTTGATGAGGGAAAGCTTTGGAGGCCAACCAGACAAGAAGAGGTGCAATTGCTCCACCAAGGAAGAACCAATTGACTGCCTCGTAAGTTCCCAAGTCTCCAAAAATTCTACGAGGCGCGACTAAGCCCCAGATAACAGATGCATCGTAAAACACGGTATCACTTGGACAAGTCCAGACGCTGTCCGAGGCTGTTGTGTCACAAATATCAGGGATGGTTTCCATTAGCCACCAGGCAGTTCCCAGGTACACAAAGCAAGCAATGAGGGTGCCCACTATCTACAAAAGGAGGAAGGAAATATTAATTTTGTGTGAAAGAAAAAGAATTCTGCAGAAGGAAAATTACTTTTTTTTTGGGTGATATAAACAGACCTGTGCCATGAACATTGTTCTAGGTGGAATTTTCATATAGTGACCAAGCTTGAAGTCTTGCAGGAAGGTAACAGCCTGTGTCATGCTGATGTATCCGTACACCTTGAAGCACATATTAGCTACTGGATACCCTGGATATATATACCCGATTACATATTCAGTGATGATGTTCAAGCCCGGTGTCTGCAACAAAAATTCATGTTGCGAAGTCGAAAATGAATTTTTCGAAGAAAATTAAACTTCGAGTACATACATTTGATAAACAACTTAACAGTCAATATGTTGTGATTGCAGCAGCATATGATAGAAACTAGAAAGATACCTGGTTTGTGATAGCTGTAATGATTCCAATAGGAAGTGTGAATACAATGGCAATGGCACATGCTAGTAGAACTCCCCACCATGGAAGCTGAAGTTGGTCACTGTAATACTCGCAAGCGAATATGGTGGCCACAATGTTTACCAAAAGGATGCAAACAAACCACCACTCGGGGACTTGCTTATACTTCCTCATCAGTCTGGTGTGTATGTCCATTTTTTTCTCCTGGAAACTAGCTTTGCTTTGCTCCCATATTTCTCTGCAGTTTACAGCTAAGTGAGCTTCAGCATGCCATTTAAAGACAATTTCAAGGCCCAATTGGTGTTTGGAACCAAATCTAGAGCATATGAAATTACCTTCCATGGAATAGCGCTACATGAACAATTGTAGCAGTTAATGCAGCGAAACCAACACCATAAGACATTGCAAAAAACGTGCTAAGGTATAAAGGTCCTTCTTTTTCGTAAGCCGCGATGTCAAGATGAAAATTCGAATCAATGATGGCTGTGATATTGTATTCTTGACCTGTCGACGTGAAGAGCTCATCGGAGAATATGGGGAAGGTTTTGGCATTGTAGACGTTAAGCCAGTAGCAGATCGGAATCAAAACATACATGAAAAAGATAAATCCAGCAGCAACATTTGCTGTGGCAAACCATGGGCTAGCAAGTGGACTACCAAGATAAGAGGAGATGGTGGACCAGTCGAGCCCTAAAGCTCCTATTCCCAGCCCATAAAGCCCTGAACCGAGTTGTTGGGCTAGCACAGATTTAGGGAATATCCAGCATATCCAAGAGAGTGAAGTTAACATTTGAAAGAGGTAGCCTGGGAAGACATAGTAAGCAAAACTGCAAATGAAGGCAATTAGGAAGAACTGGGTTCTGGTCACCCCACCCTTGGCCCTCTCTTCCTTCTCGTGCAGAGCCCTGTCAAGATAAACTTACAGATTTTTGACGTTTGAGCTACTAAAAAGCCTTACAAAGGTGTTAGTAAGTTCCTAGCCTAACTTCTGTTAGATGGGCCACAAATCTTTTGGGGACCCATTTATGTCATTCGGGCAAGGGACCCATTAATGTTCTTCCAAGCTATTTTCATTTTTTTGTAGTTGCTTAGTTTTAAGCGTCGTTTCAGTGGGCAACTTGCACCTGACAAGAGAAACGTTTGATCCACATCCAAAGCCCAAAAAAAAAAAATGTGGTTGAGTATTCTCGAAAGAGTTCCCACTCAGTTAGGTCCACATGAGGTCTCTTAGACGAACACTCAAGCTAATTAATGGTTACTGGGGTCCTAATATCAAATCCGAATTAAAGCTGACGAAGTTATGACAATACGTAAGACCATTGGCCAAAACGCCCAGGTTATTTAGCAGACAAGACTCCTAAAGCCTTTAACCATCGAGGCCTTGACAGCCTGGATGTTTGTTGATATATTATTACGCTGCCTGTCCTTGGCAACATGTCAAGTTGCCAGCCACTACTCAATTACATGCGAGTTGCAACTATGGCCCACTAAGTTCAATCAGAAAGGCCTCTTAAACATTCCATTTCGCTTTTTGTTGATACGCAACGGCCAACAGGTGGAATTGAAACTCCCAGAAACAAAGGAATCTCGGGTCTGTCTAGATACCAACCAGTCTCACCATCATCACTGGCAACTCAGATTCATCGGAATCCAGGAATATCAGGGCCAACAGTTAAAACCGCACAAAAAGAAGAACATTGGATTTTCTTATAAAATAAAACCATAATCGGATTACCTGAAGAGAGAAACTTGAACAAGATTTGCAGGCCACCACATGGCTGCTGGTTCCACAAGGTACCTCCTGAATATACCTGCCCATCCGAACCCCAGCACCTACCATTCAAAACCCACCAAACTAATGTTCAAACCTAACCCAAAACATACCAAACAAAGGGGCAAAAAAAAAAAAAAACAAAAGTTAATGAATGAAAATTGAAAAGGATGAGCAGAACTGGAACTGACCTGAGTGGTTATGATAACAATCAAGGAGACAAAGAAAGTAATGTGTTGCTTGTAAAACACCTTAACGACAGTCACAATATGAATGGCATAAACGCTGCCAGCTCCAGAGTTGGCAAAGATTGTAATAAGTACATGTTCTTTCACATTGAAGGGCCCTGGATTCAATGTGAATTCCCAGCGAGTTCCTTTGAAGAAAACACGGCTTGTGATTTTGGCAGCCATCAATTGGCCAAGAGGAACCACAGCGATCTGGGCGGAGATGGCCGTGATTGTCAAGGGTTCTGTGCGGTACCAAAAGAACTGGTTAAGAAATGATAAGAGGACACATGAAATGGTGCCTAAGAACCACATTCGAAATGTGAGGACTGGCAGAGAAGGGTTATCTGTGGGTAGTACGGTTAAGGCCACTTGTCTGACGGGTGAGTTCTCCTCTCCTTCTTGCACTTCTTTGACCTCTGCTTGAGGCTTTGATGCCATGGCCTGCGATGATGAGGAGGAAGATGGATTGCCAGCATCTTCATCCTGAGATACTGCACCAAAAACGGGTATATAAAAAGATTAAAAACATCAAGTTCTATAGAGTTTTACAGGTTAGAGAAAAGAAAAAGAGAGAAGAACTCACGGAGAGGAGCTCTTATTTCATCTCTTATTTCTTCCATTGCTAGGTTCTTTTCCTGGGTCAGTTTGAAAGCAATTTTTGAGTCTGCTGGCCTTACTACAATTGGGAATACATGATTTATTAGTTCTGAAATATATGGGTTGAAACTTTGGCTGATATTAACTTAACAGTTGCCTAAAAAAATGTTTAGGTGATCAGCCTTTGCAGCTGCTGGTCCACGGTCTGATGATGCACCTTTTTGCTTAACTCATTTCTCCAAGTTGTTTGAACGAGCTAACTAATATAGAAATTCAATCCAAAATAAGATTTTCACCAAACAAAGAAGGTACAGAACTTCTCCAACCTAACTTATTAGAAGTTAGCAAATCGGCCAGAGTATCTGACTCAGAGATTCCTTCAGATTGAAGCGCCTTGCCTTGTCCTGGCCTCCCGGTCCTGGCATATGTATATATAAAATAGCCACGTTGCAAGTCATTTACGATATGTTTTCCTTATTTGCGGCTCAAAACTTGGAATAGACAAACAGCCCATGGTTGCCTAGCCTTAACCATTTTTACGTTTTTCACAATGAATTTGGTGGATCGCTAGCATGACAGACATGAACATTAATATACTCAGATCGCAAATTAGCATGAAAAAATATTGTTGATGAGTTTGGAGATTAACCCTTTTTTTTGTTGCATTTGCCGAAATCTACCAATGAAAACAAAATCTTTGTTTGAGAGCCTTTGGCCTGCATCAGAATCTCATTGAACTAGATTCTCGGGAGAGAGGACCCCTTGAATATTTTGCTTCCGAAAGATCAAGCCACGTTAATATAGTACATGAATAGCAACCTCTCTCTCTCTCTCTCTCTCTCTCTCTCTCTCTTTATGATGAAAATGTAGTCAAACAAAACAAAAAAAAAAATGTAGATGAAAGGGGAAAGTGAAAAAAATGAATTCTGATGGAGAGTACCATTTTATGATGATCAGTCTGGCGGCCATCAAGAGTGGATATCAAATATTTACCTGATGGCATTGAGATGGCTACGAAAGGAAAGAAGAATCAATGCTAGAGCAAGGGCTTCTTTTGTATATTATTATTGTTACTACTTGGCTTTGCTACTCGAATTTCCATGTTTTGGGCTGGATTTTGTCCTGTGCTAAGCCAAAAAAATTCACCAGAACCAGAAAGCTGTACTATATAGTAGCAATTTATAAGAAACTCGTTTGCATGTGTTCAGCCTTGTGAGTTTGCAAGTATCAATATAATTTTTTTATTCAAAAAAAAATTGATGACATAATTTTGCTTTGCTTAAGTTATTGTTTTATGGAAGAGAGGGTAAACAGGGAGCTCAGCGCTCAAAGGAAAAGAGGATGCCTAATGGCATCTATAAGGACTTATCTGGACAAGTACATAAAGAGGGCTATTTATATCCGTTGAAGGCGATCCACCCTGTGCCACGTATCGATCCTAATCGGGGGTAAATTCGGTGGACAAACATACGGGCATCATTGCCCTTGAACCTGAACCTTACGCGGTCAATCAAGAGTGATCTCTTATGCGCCTGGTGACAAGACCATCAAAGGATTGAAAGGCGATTAACGTGTTATCAATATTAATGTGGTTTGTTGGGCTTCGCTAGTTGAGCCTCATTCTATGCTGTGTGCTTAGCAAGCTCAACGGGCTTAACACCAATAAAAGTAGCAAAAAAAAAGAAAAAAGATTTGATCTCCATAAAATTAGATGGAGGACTTTAAATGTTTAAACATTTTATCATATCAATTGAAGAAAATACAAATACAATAATTATAACAAAAATAACAACGCCTCAATTGTTTGAACTTTCGTATTATGTTATAAGATGTTTAAGGTTTAAGAGTAAAGTACTTGATAAGATAAACATTTAATTGTGATTCTTGTTTTTAGATATAGTTTAAAGGATGAATTATTCACTAATCTTTTCAAGTATTATTAGCATCTTGTAATAAAATTTTATATTTTTTATAATAAAACAATATGACTGAACAGTCAAGTGATTTTTTTAAGAGAAAGTACGCCTCAAACAATAATTGGAATATACCTACACGTAGAAGAATAGCAGTAAGCAAAATCCCAAGCCACTCTTCTTCTACATTGAGACCTAATGAATTTGGTATTGCGATACGCGACAGTTTTAGTGGACATGAAAATGGAAAAGAAAAATGGAAATGGAAATGGCAGATTGGTAATTTGAGACAGTGCCATGTCAATTGATGAGCCGAAGCCTCCTTTGTTATTTGTCGTCTTGTAATGAGGAAAAGAGAGAAAACCCCACCAAACTCCGATCCAACTTCACAGTTTCTGAAACAAAGAAGGCAAAACCCTCAACTCTCCCTCTCTGAGAACTATCAACACAGAAAAGCATGGAACTTTGTCCAGGTTCGAACCCAACACTGTATAAAAACATTAAAAAAAAAAACGATGGAAATCAACGTGTGTTTCTTTTTTATTGATTCTTTTTTTTTTATGTTGCTTTTTCACTGATTGCATTTGTCTTAAAGTAATGGGATTTTCTTTAGCCTTCTTTTGATTTCTGTGTTTTCATTATTTTGGTTACCCTTGATCTTTTCATGGGCTTTTATTCTTTAGCTCCTTCTGTTCCAGGGTTTAACATTTTTTTGTTTACTTCTTTTCTGAACATGTTCTCTTGTTCTTGAATATCTGGGCTTTTCTTTGTGAGCTTGACTTGTATTGATTATTGATTCCTATAATTCTTGTTAATTATCCTTTCTCTTGATCCCTTTTTTTTGTTGTTCTTTCACTGATTGCATTACATCATTCATTGTCTTAAAAGTAATGGGATTTTCTTTAGCTTTCTTCTGATTTCTGGGTTTTCATTATTTTGGTTAGTCTTGATCTTTTCATGGGCTTCTATTCTTTAGCTCTTTTTCAATTATAGGGTTTAACATTTTTTTTTTCCTTATTTTCCGAACATGTTCTCTTGTTCTTGAATATCTGGGCATTTCTTTGGTGAGCTTGACATGTTTTGATTATTGGTCTCTATATTTTCTGTTAATTATCCTCTTCTCTTTTTGTATTAAGGCTAATTTTTAATTGGTTGAATATTAGCTTTAACTTGTTTCTTGAACCTGATATTTTCTTATTCTTCAATCGCTATCTTCTTTTATTATCCCTTATTATTAACAGTGAATTTATGGCACCGTTGCTGTCTTTATGAGTCTCTTATCAACTATTTTCCTTGTCTATTGCAGCTTAGCTTAGATCACAATTTAGTATTTTAAATCCTACTGACTTGCTTTTTATCTTTAAGATTTCTTCATTGACATTTCAAGTACTCTGTTTTTGGCTGTGGGTGCAGTCATTTTGTCGAAAAAATTTTGATCGTCAGTGCATATTGTATAGTTTGTTGGCGTATTCAAGGTAAGCTTTTGATTAGTTTTACTATCTTTCTTGTGAAATTCATCGATTTTGGCTTGAATATTGATGACTCTGTTTTATATCTCTTCCTATGATGTGTGATAAGAACTTTCTCTTTTTGTAGGAGTAGCAATAAGTTGAGTGTTGGTAAATAAATTGCCCGATGGCTGAGTTGGTTGGGCCGAGGTTGTACAGTTGCTGCAATTGCAGAAACCAAGTTGCCCTTCACGATGATGTTATATCCAAGTCGTTTCAGGTAGGGAACTCGATACTAAGTTGGCTGCATTTATACCCATCTGCTGGATTTATTGTTGCTGATTTAATTAATAGATTGGAAGATTATCTCTTTCAGAGGCTATTAGGAAAATGAAAAGGAAAACTAGGAAGTTATTGCGGACTAAATGTATTAATAAATGCTTAAGAAATCATTTACCCTTTAAATGTTTCTTGTTTGCTCAAATGTATTATTTGTCATTTCGATGTTGGGTGTTTCAGTTTCTACTTTTATAGAGAAAATCTGTTTCACTGAAAGCATTCCATTGATAAATGTTCCAGAAGGTGCATTAACAATGTGAATTTCAGGGGAGAAATGGTCGGGCCTTTTTGTTCTCTCATGCAATGAACATAATGGTGGGTCCTAGGGAGGATAGACTACTGATGACTGGTCTTCACACGGTGGCTGATGTCTACTGCTGTGATTGCCATGAGGTATTGGGTTGGAAATACGAGCGGGCTTATGAGGAAACTCAGAAGTACAAGGAAGGGAAATTCATTCTTGAGAAGTCAAAAATTGTCAAAGAGAACTGGTAGTACCAATGTAAATTTTCTGAATGATTCTCCTGATCTGGCAAGCATATGGATGCCTTTCTCTGTTTCTCTTCTCCCAATTGAACATATTCACGTATTGTTCTTTCCTGTGCATTCTTGTTTTGTACCTTGTGTGGATATTGTACCGGATATTATTCATTTTGTTGATAAATTGTGAATGATTCTCTCGGTAGCGCTTGTATTTCAGGATGCCATTGAATCTGCATTTAGTAAATTTTTGTACATTTCTAACACGGGGCCCAATATAATAAACTAAGGGATGTCCATGATCATTTCTTGTTCTTGTAGTCTGGACCCACTACTTCCCGTTTGTACAAAGAAAAATTGCATTCACAATTATGAGTTAGCATAGCATGTTACAATTACAGCCTTATTGGATTTATGTGCCAATGGCTTTTCATTGATGTGTTTGGAGCCAAGAAACAGGATAAGCTATATGAATTTGCTGGAAATTATATGTTCGTTGGCTTTTTTGTTCTTTCGTGCAATGACTAGGATATATTTCTTTGGCTGATCCTAGAAGAACTGATGTGAGATGTGATGATGAATGTGGAATTATTGGGGAAGTTGTCTTATTGTCTTGTTGATGCAAGCAAATCGTCTAAGTTACATAATATAGGTGATTACCATAACTGGCGAGATATCATACGAAAGTTTTCATGTTTGAGAGTATGTTTTTAGATATTTAGCCAATTTTGAGTGTCTATGGAGATTGACTTGCTTAAATATTAGTGCTTACTTGTTTTTAGTTAGAACATGTGTTTGTGTCATCAGCTTGTATCTTCGTGGAAAATTGGAAAGAACCCGAGTGATTTTGTAAGGTGGTTTAGATGTTTTGATGTGCATGTATAGGATACTCTTTAAGTATCTGAGTTTCGAACTTTTGAACATGGAATCAGTGTTACGACACCATCTGTCATTCACGCATCTGGGATAGAATACCAATTTCTTTTCCAATTGGAGGAGCAGATGAGAATGAGACTGGTTGAAGTGAATAATTAAACAGGAAATACCTGGATGAAAGAAAACGGTACAAGCTGCTGAATCCTCATATTAGCTTGTAGTTTTGCCCTGATTGCTGATGCAAATAAAGCATATTTTATGGATGTTTATGACATGTGTAAAGTGATTCAGTCTATGGAGCATTAATCTTGAGATTAAAGATAAAGACTTTGACTAACAAGGTGTATGGTTAGAACTTTTTTTTTTTAATCCCATCGAAACACGAAAGTGTCAGAACATGTGCATTAGCTTTATCTTTAAGCTTCGGTGTTGGCATGCCATAGAATTTTTATGTTCCTTTTTCTGTCAATAAAATCTACTTTCTGTTTTAGATTAGCTTCCTCACAGTTCACAGTGAGTGTTGTTTTGATTATATTTCGAAGTATTTGTTTTTCTTGTGGCTGGTGGTCAATTCTTTCTGGTTATGGACTTATGGGGGCGTGACAACTTATCTTCTTCTAGCTTCTATTTCGTTAATATGGAAAGTCGAAAAGTATAATCAATATGACTAATGCTGCTGTTTTGGGGCCGCCGCTCGGTTGTCCCTACTCCCATCGGTTTTATTTTATTGGTGGGATGGGCTATGGCTGATGGCTATGGGTCCTTACAAATAACTGACATAAAGATTGAGAAGAAATAATACCACTATTTTGATACAGAAGAATTTTATAATTAAAGTTTAATAATGGAGAAGAAAATAAAATTAAAAAACTGTTAGTCACTTTCTCTTATTGGACAATGGCAAGGTAACTTATCTAATTTTATAAGTTTAATTGGAATTGAGTCAAATTTAGTTATAATTCTTTTTTAATAAAATTTGATTTTAATTATTGGTTAATTAATAATTTTTTTTGTTTAAAATTAATTATAAATAATATTTTAATATTTTTTAATTAATAAAAACAGGTTAAATTAAATTAAATAAAAAATTTTAAAAAATTGGATTGTAGCCTGGTTAGGAACGCATCTAGGCAATCATTTCGATGATTTTGATTGTCAGCTTTTTGTCTTTATCACCAGTTAAACCAAGCTACTTTGTCCTGCTTTAGCCGATCAAGCTGAAAGCATGTGGTCCTTCCACATTTTTACGGAGCAAAGGCTCCCCGCAAGTTAACAAATCCAAAGAGCTAGTTTGTCCTTTTTATCTGATAATAAAAAGGGCCAGAATTTTTCCAAATATTATTGTGCGGATGTCAATGTCTGTTAAATGTATAGTTGTGGAGAAAAGGGTAACTTTTTTGAGTTTTGAGTTGCTTAAATCATTAGTCAACTGCTAAGGAGATGTGATTTTACGAACAATTTTTACATTTGATTATTAATACAAAAGGATTAAGAGACTGCTTCATGTATTATATTTAAAAAACATTTGGTCTTTTAACAAAAAGGATTTTAATTAATTCATTGCCCAATGTGTACTGTAACTTCAGTATTTACGAAAATAAAGACAATGGAGTCTGACAACTACAAATCGAATGGAAGATAAAGGTCATTTAGACTCGAGGTCTCAATGATCAGGGAGGAAACAATATGATAAATCAATGGACTATAAAATCAGAGATTCACCCCATATCTAAAAACAAACCAAACAAATGAAATTTGTCAAGAAATGGTTTCTTCCAATGCAATAGTCAGCAAAAGAAAAAAGCAACTATCACACAAGCTAAGGGAAGCGGCAAAGAAAACTTTATCATTGGCAAGTAAAAGATATTCTGCATCACATCACAGATAACTTCTTCTTTGTTATCCACCTCTTCCTGGCGTTTTCCATTGCTTCTTCTCGCATCCTCAAGAGCTCTTGGAAACACTGGTGATACTGCGAATTGATCGCATCAAGCTCCAGCTTCAGCTCGTCTAACCTATCCTTGTCCTCAAGGGATAGGGAGCAGATGCTTGACAAGCTCATATCTTGAGACGCAAAAGAACAAGAATCCATTAAGGATGTGTCAGTGTTCTTTGTGGAGTCTCTTACCATGACAGATTCCCCAAGGTTTTTCTCATCACCGGTCTCTTTGTGCCCAAGATGGTTATAAACCCCAATATCTAAACCAAAATCATATTTGTTTGAACCGTTATGGCACTCACCATAACTGTGATTAGAAGATCCCATTGGTTTGTTGTTACTCCCATCTGAGGCCACCATTCCATCAGATTCAGCTGATATATCTGAACCGACAGATTCTTGGGTGTCTTTACATTTCACAACAGCCAACTGTGAGAAAACTTCTTGTTCACCAATTGTCTTAATAGTGGCCTGACTTGGGTAGCATAAGACATCTTGTAGGCATGAAATGCTTCCAAATGAAGGTTTCCAGCAAGGTATAAGCTTCATGATCATGCCATCAATCAACTCAGCAATCACAGTTACATCTTCATTTGATAAATCAAGTTGTTCAACCATCTCCCCAGTGATTGAAATAGCAGTATCAGAATCTAGATTAAATAAAAAATGGATATTCCTTGCTCGACCTGTTGAAAGAAACACCGTAAATCATAATTCTTTTTTATTCTTCTGAACAAAAAGAAGAAAGACCTTCTCTATAGCAAATTAACTTACCAAATTGATCAGCAATGCGCAAGGTCATTGAAATTGTGTTGTCATCATTTTTCTCCCCTTTTAACCTAAATTCATTATTCTCATTGAAACACTGTAGCTCAAGAGTTAAGAACCGAGGAGTTTCTTTGATGCTTCTTACAGAAGAATTGACCAGAAGCTTTTTGTAGTTAGGATCTATGTCCATCAGATGAGGTTCAGACTGGATCAAGTTTACTAGTGGAACACCGGCAGCCTCCTTGGGAGTTTCAGCCAAAAGGAATGGATCTTTTAAGAGTTCCACAGCTGGCAATCTCATAGATGCTGGAAGAAGACATTTCTCAATAAACTGCTTAACTTGGGGATTATTCACTTTACCAAGGGAAGCAGGTTTAACACCCTGCAGGGAAAGAAGTTGAAAGAGATTAAACAAGAACTGAATAGAATTATGGAAGATGCAAAGTATCACAGATGGTTGTCAACTTACAGAGGTAACTTTCTTATATATTTGTGCTGGATTTTTGCATTCATTATATGGATATTCACAAGTAACCATCTCCAACATGCACATACCAAAAGAATATATATCGACAAGTTCATTATATTCCTCATCGTAAAGCTCGGGAGCCATGAATTCAGGTGTGCCTGCGTAAACAACGCAGCATTGCAAATTTCAACCAAAAAGGTTCAGTTGAAGTCACGGAATTACTCATTTTTGAGAAAATAAGTACCAATTACACTTCGGGCAGTGGGCTGCTGCAGGACAGTTGCCAGTCCAAGATCTCCAATCTTGACTTCTCCATTATTTCCATTTACAAATATATTATCACATTTTAAATCTCTATGAATGATTGGAGGATTGTGACCATGCAGATAGTGTAAACCTTTAAGGATCTGCCGCGCCCAGTTCTTGATAGCCTTCAAATCAACATTCTTATGCTTCTTACGGTATCTAAAAGAAAGCAAATCACAGCATATCATAAATGAATGACAAAGGCAAGCAGAAAAGAATTGCAAAAGAAAAGAAATTCATGGAACTTACAGCCTCAAACTCCCCGAAGTAAACAACTCTGTTATCATGTTGATGGTCTTGTTCTTATCATCCACCCAGGAATTGTAGAACTTGATAATGTTTTCATGTTTCAATGACTTCAAAAGATGAACCTCTGAATATAATCTTTCCAGCTGTTCAGGCGTCTGCAATAAATCTTCAATATTGACTTGGTTCCATGCAACCTCTATTCCATCAGCTTCATCAAATCCCTTGTAACTACAAATAACAATGTAGAAGCCAAAGCAGAAAAATCTATCAAACACACATTCCTATTAAAGTTAACAAAATTCAAAGAAGATAGGTCTTGAAACCATACACAGTCTTGAATGCTCCCCTCCCAAGGATCTCATCATACTGAAGGAATAAAAACAAAGCAAACCAAAAATTGTATCACTAAATTCAAAAGAGCAAACTAATTTAAGTTCTAATCAATCAAACTATTTAAGAAAAAAAATTAAAAAATTCAAGCATATCTTGGGTAGCATTGGCATTTAGGTCAACCATACAAATGTATTAACTTTAATTGTTCATTAAAATGGAAGTACAAAAAGCAATTAAGTCCCTTTTTCAACAAGAAGCAAGAAAAAAGTTACAAGAGCTGCAAAAATAGCTAAATACGAGATATTTCCAGAGTTATTAATTTAGTAGAAGCCAAGCAGAATCAAAGCTGTTTAAATTCTGGTCAATTTATTCCATTACTGAAACTTAACGCTGTTTGCTTCCTAAGAAATTGATGAAAATATTACCTTGGACTGCAATTCAAGAATACTTCTACTAAATTAAGCCTAAACAGTAAGCAGTATTTGATTATTATATTAAAGTTCCACAATTTCCTAAGAATTCGAGAATTATAAGCTTTTCTCCAAGTTTCTCGGCAACCAAACAGACATTAAGTAACCCTAACAAAGCGAAATCGAATAAAAATATATATAAAAGAAAAGAGGGGTCGGAGACAAAAAAAAATACCCGAACATACCGACCCGACGGATCTTTATCAGCAAAATCACAGTCATCAGCCACATCCATTTTATTTTTTATGTACAAAGAACCAACCGCCGCCACAAACCGATCGATAATTCCAACAAAAACAACAGCCAAAAGAAAATCCTCAAAAAAAAAAAAAAGAGACAAGAAAACCCAAATTCAAAAGGGGGAAAAAAAAGGAAGAGAACGCTGTTATAGGTCAAGTTTGGTCCCGATTAGAAGCGAACAAGACGAGGGGAGAATCTGCTGTTGTTTTTCGGAGAATGCCTCACAAGCCACGGAGTACGAATCGAATGCCGATCGGAATCGGAAACGGCATCCGAAGGCCACGATCAAACGCATATCTTCCTCGGTCTCCCGATATTCCAAATCCATGCGGCTATTTCGTCCTGGATTCGATTTCCTCTTCATTTTTATACCAATCCCAAATTCTCCCAACGTAGTGCTAACCGCATTTTAATTTCTTTCTTTAGGTTTCGCAGGATTTCTGAAATTCTGAGGCAGCCAGAATCCTAATCACTGGAAATTTCGAAGTAACAAATATTTAAAAGAGCTTAAAAAGTGATAAATATTATATATATATATATATATATATATATATACACGTTAAAAAAAAAAAAAAAACCAGAAGTATCATTATCGCCAACGGCATATGGGATATTAGAGTGGAGGAATCACACGCGCAGATATAGGAGCGTGTATTTGAAGTAGGAGGTTTTTAAAAGGGATTCTACTAATTTTCACGGGATAGGAAACTTCGGTGTTAATTGATATGCATCAAGTTGCGGGTTATATGTAGTCATACTCGTATAGAAACCTTTGATACTAAGAAAAATTTTTTCCTCCTTGAATTTGTTTTATAAAATAACTCAAATTGTTCACCTAATAATTATTCAATATCCTTACGAATAATTAACCATATTAAAGCATTTTCGCTTGCGAATTCATTTTCAATTTGATAAATACTATGTATTCATGTATGCCTTATAGATCTAATTGTTTTTTATTGAAAGTTTGAAATGAATATTTGAGGAAAAAAAACAATTTTTTAGCTACAGTAATGATTTCGAAATTTGTATATTATGTGATTTTATTTTTTTTAGTTAGTGTATTAGTTTAAGACTTCATTTATTCTAATATATTTTTTAAATACAATTTTTTTTAAAAAAATCAACTAACATAATAAATGTGTCTAATTTTAACATTTTGTTTAATAATGTTAGCATCAAGTAAATTAAACATCGATCAAATAAATAATTTTACGGTTAGTATATCAATGCGCAAAGCCAAGAAGATTCAAGTCGGGAAAAATAAAATGTGAATTATTATAAGTAAAAGAAAATAGATAAAAGATAAAAGAGAAAGAAAAAAAAAGAGAGTGGCTATTTATATTGTTGGTTAGTGGGAAGAAGGGAATGGAAGGGAAAGGCAGTGCATTTGGTTAAAATTTTTCAACAAATAAATAGAAGGCCCGTGTTGAGGTTGGGAGCGCGTGGCAGGCAAAGCATAAAGTTCGGAAAAAGAAGAGAAAAAGAGAAAATGGAAACAAAAGGCAAAAGATCCCTCCCGCTTCGCCTCCGCCTCCGCCCAGTTGGAAATTCACAGTTTTCCCCTTTTATTCGCACTCAATTCATTCATTCGTGCTTGCTTGACTGCTTGTTGTCGATAAGGGTCCCACCGATATCTTTCAACTTAACCAAAATATACTTTATATAAAATCTATACTGCATAAAAGAAAATTACTAAATTTACTGTTTTCAAGTTAAATGATAACGATCAAGTAGGAATAATTATATTTTTACATATTTTATATAATAATTTTTTAAAAACATTTACCTATTTTCTCTTAAAAAGCATATTCATTTTTTAAAATACTATCATTTTTCTTACATTTAACTTTTTAAAAACATAATTATTTTCTTCACAGTATTTCTCACTGTAAGTATTAAGTAGATTTTAAAAAATATATAATTTTATATAAAAGTTGATAAAATTTTAAAATAAAATTAAAAAAAATACTTATTATGTTACTGGGTATAATAATTCATTTAATTTTTAATATGCAATTTATAATATCAACTCAATCAGCCAATATAATACATATAATTATTTTTTTTATAATTGAAATTATCATAACTTGATCCGAGATCACTCAATCAGTCAATTATGTTTGAAAAGAAACTCAGCCATTTGATTGATTAAATCTGAATTTTGAAGAGAATTGATATATATATATATCGAGAGACTAGAAGCTATTTATGTCTCAACTTATCAGCTATATATGTTGAAACTAAAAAGAAACATATGAAAATATGTACTCTACGACTGGCAGGAATCCTTTAAACAACCATTCATCAATCAACTTGATGCTATCAGTTTCTTCCGTTCAGACTAGTTTAGCTCCACAAAAAGGCCTGCCTGAGGATGTAATCCTGCCTCTTTCAACGTCAAGGATCGCTTCTCTGGACCATATGCAACTCTGGGAAAGTTAGAGACAAGGCTGTAATCCACAACTTCTAAGCAACCCAAGGAATCAACATAGTCATAAAGAGATTGGATTGTAGCGGTGCTGTGAAACCTCCTTTCTTTCCGTTCACCGGTAGGAAAGCGTACCAAAACCTGATTTCCCAACAGATTATGCATATGTTTAATTTGATTAAAAAAAAGTACTAGGCAAAAATGCAGGGATAACGGAGAAGAGGGAAAGAAAGAAAATGTTCCTGATCTAAATTGCATGTTTGCAACAGAATGACAGATCATTTGAACTGAGTTAAGAAAAGTGCTTCACACCAGCTTAACTAGAACTAAGAAAAATATTAAGTTAAAGCCAAAGAGAAATTACTTGCGTAACATTTGGTCCTTTCTCAGGTTCATCACCAAGTGACAAGGCTTTTTGTTGCTGCATTCTAGCTCGGGAAGCCTCCTTTTCGGCAGCTTCACGTGCTGCTCTTTCACGAACCTCTTCTTCTTCTTTCCGTTTCTGTTCAGCTTCTACAGCTTCCCTTTCCAGACGCTCTTGCGCCTCTCTCCTCTGGTGTTCCCTAGCCTAATGTCATGACAAGAATGACAAGGTTAAGCAGTGTTATCTTATCAGTCAAACGGTACTTTTTAAAGCAAAAATCTCTTCAGCAAGCAAAAGATGGATTATTGCTTTTCATTTTTAGCCTTCTTAAAATATAATGGTAGCAATAAAAAAAAACTCAGACTATGCTATCTGGCCAAAAAATGAAGTAAACAGCATTAAAGCCATTAATTTAAGATTAAAAAGCAGCTTACTCGATCAGCTTCAAGTGCTGCTTTGTAAGCAGCATCTTGCTCCTCCCTTAAACGCATGTTGTTCCTTCTCTCTTCAGCATCCAGTCTTGCAGCAACAAGAACAGGAGCACTTTCTTCAAGCACTCTCTGCATTATTAGAAGCACTTCTTCAGGGGATTTTGGTCCCTCAATCTGCAAAGAAACAGAAGAGTTCATCATAATAATCAAGGGGCACAATCACCATTCAGATATTGGCATTCCTGGGGTTCAGTACATTCTGAAGTAATGGCCAAAGAGAGTGAAGTTTAAGAAGGAGATAACTTCATGCAGACTGTAGCATAAAGCTGAAGCGAATGAATGTTGGAAAATAGAAGTTAGTGGAGATTAGCTAAATCTGCTTGCTTTTAACTGCAAAATAATTATGCCTTTCTTTCCAAGTTACCTAACAGTTTCACATATGAAGGTAAAATTCCTTACAAGACAAACGCTTAGTAAAATGAGCAAAAAGATACTTTTACCACATAGTACATAGTTACAGTGCTATTACTCATCCCTAAACAAGAATCACTGACATGATCAACTACTTCAACCCTTCTTTCTAAATGGGGGTGCCTGGAGCACCTCATCTTGCCATTTTGTCATTACTCATTCCCGTTAGGCCGAAGTGTTTGGAGTTTACTTCTCTGTGCATGTTCATGCTTCGCCAACCTATTGCATAGTAGAAGAAAGTAAAAAAGAACAGTGAATGGAGCACACTGCAGTAACGTTCAAACTATGAGAAGTCCCCCTTGGTTTCAAGAACAAGAGAAATGACAACAAGAACGAAATGAAATAGGTGTTTCTAGCTCTAGTTTCAGATGAGCTTCTCCCAATTACGTCTGGTAATATAATGGTTTTAGTTTAAATAATCATTGAGAATATGATTTATTCTGCGTTTTCTGGCTTTAACAAGGAATTGACATGCCTAGTTATTGGCCATGCCAAACTTCAGTTCCTACTAAAAAGATCCCTATACAAAGTCATTTACCAACACGTAAAACAAAATTAGAAAGAAATTCTATCTAAACTCCATGCTCATCAGAAACACAATGCCAAAGACAATTAGAATGAAATCCCTGATTTTGACCGGCTGATCCGCTATCATGTGATTAATTGCACTCGTAAATTTACAGAAACTATCTTAAGTATGAACAATAGGTCAATTTCAGTTTCTGACTCTTGCAAAAGGGTAACTAATAGCTATCGATCTTTAAAACAGCATATAATTACATTATCAACAGTTCAACCGAAAGAGAAGTGAGAGTCACGATGCCGATACCTGTTGAAGAAGTGCGATCCTCTGGTTCGTAGTGGGCATAACCACGGCACAGAACGGGTACCTGGAGGCTTTTAGGCTATTACTCATTTTAAAACCTTCACTGGCCCAAATGCTGGCGCCCCACGCCACAAAATTCTCATTCACAAAGGCAGCCACTGCCTCCGAACACAACGTCCTTTCACAGAATACAGGAGAATCCGGGTGGTCCGGCGAGTGCAAGTACACAAACAACAGCTTATAGGCGTTCCTTGACCTCTCTAACGCGTCCATGAAACTCTCGCCGACAAAATTCGGCCTCGTCGACGCATAGTCTCTCTCAAATGTCGCCACGAAATTCATAGCTTCAGAAGCCGCAGCTGAGACCGAGACTAATCGTGCCGATGATTCCCCACCTCGCCCCGAGCCTAGGCCCAACATCCCTAGGGAATACGAAATAACTCCGCCGGCGGCCCATAATCCAAGCCCGACAGCGCCAGAGATCAACCCTAGACTACCGGATATCACTGAGATCGGTAATGTAACGAGTTTCCTCGCTATACTGGAGTCGGAAGCAGTAACGAGACCCGAACCGGAGGCGGATTCGGCTGAGTTAACTGAATCGCGAGGCTCAGAGTCAGAGGTAATAGTCGAAGCAGAGGTTTGACTCGAAGAGGTGAAGGAAGAGACAGCGAGTTCGAGGTCCCAACCATGGGCCTGGAGGATTTCCGTACAGAAATCGGGATCGTCGAGACCCGTGATCGATTGAAAACATGCCAATTTATCGGCTACATCAACCATTTCTCAAGAATTTACAAATAAAAAAAGATTAGGGTTTTTCCTTTCTTTCTTGCAGAGAAAGGAAGGACCAAGAACAAGACAACTAAACTTTCTTGGTTTTTATTTATTTGTTTTTGGGGTTCGGTTGGTTTGCGGGAAAATGGACCGGGATATGGGAATGTTTCTGAGTAGTGATTAGGGTTTTATGGATTGAGGAAGATCGGGTCGGGTTCAAATAGTATGGGGATCACCGACTTCACTTGATGAATAATATGATTTGGGCGACAAGAGTTCTGTAACTGGCTTCGGGTGTCTTGAAACTCCTTTTTTAACTTTTCCAGATCATATTTTTGGTTCTAAAGCCTGTCTTCAGTCGAAACGACGTGTTGTGAAACTAACAGATTTCGGAACACCGTCGTTTAGTGTTTGACTTTGCTGCCAAGAAGATAAGGCTCCCCACTTTTCACAATCCACATCCATAGACCTCAGTTGTCCGAACTTAATTCGTTAGCATCCAAACTATTACTTTTCAATATGTCTATTATTATGAAACATATTCACTAATTATTAAAAATTATATTCATAAATAGTGATTGAAGATACATTACATTTCCTCTATCAAAACTTTGACCCTGTTTTCTGCTACATTCTCTGTTTTGGACAAACTTTTACTGCCTCCATAATCCATTAATGAACCCTTTTCTGCCCTCACAATGGCTGCTAAAGAAGGCCATGCTTCGCCTGGTTGCTCGTGAACCCAACACATGATGAAATAAACCCTCCTCTCAGCAAGCTTCAGCTTGGTTTTCTTTCCAGACTTTCTCAGCTTTCTTCGTTTCTCGGATTTCATCTCCCTTTCCGCAGCCAGAATCATCGTTTGTAGATCGCAAAGCAAACAGATTAAAGCAGGACATCCGAGGGAAAGTAGGCTTGTTACGTCATCGACAAGAGCCAAGCCGAATTGCAAGCCACCAATATGCCTGTAGGCTGGAGAGCAGGTTTGCTCCAAGCAATAAGACAGAGCTTCCCAAACGGTTTCTGGCTCTCCGGCTTGACCTAAGACACAGGATATACTCAATACCACCATTGCTGATCCTATGGCATCGGATTGCCAATCTCCGTTATAGACGCGAAGCGTGAAGCAATAACTATATATAATGTCGACCAAATGAACAGCCAAAAGCGGAGATGGCTCTGTAGAAATGAGCTTGTGAAGTGAAGGAAGCGGGGTTTCAGGGCCACGAGGAATTTCGCTTGGTTGATTACTTTCTAGATCATCTTCGGTGACATCGATACTTCCAGATTGGCCATAGGTCGTACGAGTCGAGCTCCATCTTTGTTTAGAGAGATTGTTCTAGCAGCAGGCCTCAACCACCAAGGATCCCATGGCTCAATCATCTTAATTCTCCAGATGCCACCGCTCTTGGAATCGTTTCTTCTCTTCGAGAGACAAATCATTCATATTAGCTTCGCCTCCTATACAAAATAAACAACGAATCAACTCAAATTCATAAGACAAATCAAACGTAACATGGGATGAACGAAAAACATTTCAGCACTTAAAGCTCAGAATTTTAAGGTAAAAATACCTGACAAAATCTTCCGAATAGTTTCTTCCGAAAGAGTCGAATCTGCCAACAAATAAAAAGAAGAATTCAGATTGCATGTTTTTTCATTGATAGACTATTTCAATCAAGGCTTATTTTTCAGGCAAAGCTAACAATAAAATCAAGGAAAATACCATCAACATCTTCATCCAAAGGATCGGGTTCTTCTTCCTCCTCCGAATGGAATCGTTTCAGAATTTCAAGCATTTTCCACTTAGTTTGATCGTCAGGCTGCAGTTGGCGCAGCTCCTCAACTACATTTTCTCGCATAAATGATTCAGTACAGCGAAGACTATGAGACTGTAACAAAATCACCACCAAAAAAAAAAAAATCTTTCTGTTTCAATTCAAAACAAATTTAAGGGAAAAAAAAGCAATTTCCGATTGAAGAAAGCATTAACTTGAGGATACCTTGTACCAATGAAGAGAGCAGTAGCGGGAATTACATCGAGGGCATGTGTATTGCGAGAATTGCTTCTGACACCTGAGCAAAAATCAATGGAAAGTTGAGTAAATATTAAATATTAGACAAATTTAAAAAAAAAAAAAAAAGAAGAAGAAGAAGAAAAAGAAGCACACACACATAGCAGATTATACGGGAGGGAGGATTCAACGGGGAAAAATTGGAAGGTTTTTCTGATGTGAGGATCGTTTCCGCCATCTTTCAAATAACCCAACTGATTCAAACTCAAAAGGGGCTTTGATTTATTTTCATCAACTGAAAAACAAAGTAAAAGAGGCTCTCGAAAACCCTAGAAAGATTCAGGAAGTTTTGGGCTCTATTTCAATAACAGCTCACATAGCATTTCCTCCTCCGACGGCATCATACAAAGGCCTCATGAAGTAGAAGAACACTGATACAAAATTGAGTGCCATTCCTTAATGCAAATGGGTTGCTCTTCTAGGATCATTAGTAGCTCCCACGTCGTCCCCCCATGCTCTCTTCAGAAACATCGTCACTTTCGAAGACAAGCCTGAAATTAGCCCTTTTATGCCTACCCAGGCCCTTCTTGCAACTAAACCCTTTAGCTGGAACCAAAGCCTCTGATGAGCCATCAGCATGATTTGTGCTATGTTCCATCGCCATAATACGATCACTATTTTGTCATTAATATTCACCGCAATTGAATGCCATCAGTTAATCTGCAACAAACTTTTGACGCGGCTACAATTTAAATCATTGGACACAAGTGTTATCAAAGATACTCTCCTCCTTTCAATTATCAACTCTCGAAGCCATGCATCATTAATACCAGTGTGTATTACTTTCTCTTTTATAAAGTAAGAATGATTTATTAACCGGAAATGAATGTCAACAAGGCATATCCCTCGGAAGAAACTTGATAAATTTACTTGAGATTCTGCCAAAGGCTTCAGCCTCGCTATCTGGTGGTGGAGAATGAAATTTTTGGATGACCAAGAACCAAATTTATGTTAGAGGAGTTGCTGACATAATGTGTCTTAAATTGAAAAGCCAAGTTTCATGATTTAGGCCATACAATTATTAATTTTGACTCTTTGTTCAACTGTCCTACGTGATGGATTTCTGAATGGGAATTCTTCATGCAGATAAGAAAATTAAGAAACAGCACCAATCTTTAGATAAAGCATTTCAATACCTTGATCTTTTGTTGTGTTATGTAAGTTATCTTGAATCAGTCTTAACTTGATCACGATCCCTTCCGGTTTGTACCTAATGTCTTGAGCTGAAACTAAAAATTCCAAAACTCTACCAACAGATCACCGACTGTTGGCGTTGCATGTAGACTTACTATAGATGACATTATAATCGTCATCAAAATCATAGAAGTAGATTTCGTAAAAAGGGGAAAACTAAAGTGATGATTTCCCTAGGAAGAAACAAATTGCAATGTCCAGAAGATTTATCGCATACAAGTAAGGAGTGAGTCATCATCATAAAGCTATAAATCTCATGCCAAAATGAATCAGTTATCTTTCTGCTATGCTAAACCTTCCCTCCAGTGATCTTTAACTAAGGAAGGAGAGGCCAACATGAATCTATGAATTTTAATCAATACCATTTGTTAATGAGAAGCAGGAGTACAAATTCTTAAAATAATACAGCCAAACCCTGAAGTTTAAATTGGTTCATGCAACCACCCTGAGGTGGCATCTAATAGGTGTAGGGTTCGAATCCTAGCATTTACAATCCTTCTTTTATCCTAAAATTACGATCTCCGTTGCATATATATATATATATATATATATATAAAGTAGAGCATATCTAGTACAGCCCCAGCATATGAAATTCCTTTGTCAATGCAAATTAGGTCATGAATAGGACCACCAAGGTTCCCATCTTTAAACAAAGTGGGGCGATGTTAAACAGCGCTTCGATTGGGTTTATTCTGATTTCACTAAAAGCACTTATCTCTCGATATTTGAGTCTTACCACATCTGCAGTGCAATGACTTGAAAAGCTAATTCAGCTATCAAATTTAACCTTTCTATTCAACAGGGTCCGCTATACTTTTCCTCAAAATTTGATTATAATTTGCTCAATATGGTAGTTGAACTACCTTTACACTTTGCTAACAACTAATGTGGACCTTCCAACCTCTTTCTTAATTGAAGGTTTAAAAATTTAAATAAATCCTCTGACACCAACAAATTCCAAAATTTATGGCTACACCCTATTTTACAATAAGTTTTCCTGTATCTACATGGTTAAGCAATAGCAATGGCAAATCCAAGTAAAAATCCAGTTTTTATTAGCTTAAAATGGTGGAGAAAAAACCAGTCTCACCAGCTCAAGTCGCATACAATGCAAGTGTATATCGCAGTAGTGTAACAGAACAGCCTGGAAGATGCAACATTTGGAAGACAAAGCAAGCTAATTCATTGATTATTATGTTAATCGAAAAAGAGAAGGACCAAGAAGAAATAATTAGCGGCTAGCCTACAACTAACTGTGTCATCTGCTTTGGATTATAAACAAATTGTAGCAGGAGCAGGATACAAGGAGCTAAAAACTAAAGAACTGTAGTTCAATGTCCATCATTTAGCCCCAAAACATGCAAACCAGATGGGTCCCCGCCAATGATGAGGCAAGTTTCTATCAGGGCTTTGGCACTCCTATGAGAATATTTCCTAGTCTATCAACCATGTACATAGTGTCCAAGGCAGTTAAGCTGGAATCAAGAACCTCTTCCACCTTCAGGTAGGTTTGGCTCTTCAATTTCCACAACACCAATCATAGCAAGCCCTTTACATGTGAATGCTCAAGGTACTTCCGGAACAATCCTTAAATGTGTGAGTTCTAATTATTTAAGTGTCTAAGCCATGCTGACAGGAGGCGGCAGCTAAGTTTGCTGGTATTTTGTTTAATAGGAAAATCCACCATCCATGTTGCCGCTTGGCAGACTTGCAGAATCAATCCCAGTGCTTCATGTTTGTTGCAGAAGCGGCAGAAGAGACCAAATATACTTGCTAATTTGCCTGTCATATTCACTTCATGATCAGTTCCTTGAAATCATATTTAAGTTTTGTATCAGTACATTGCTTTGAATACTTAAATTCCCTATTTACCTCAACAACAAATCGTGCCCATATCTTCTTGTAGCTCTATCACTTCCTTCAAGATATTCAACCTAAAGCCCCTAATGACATCTGCTACCTCAAGAAAGAATCCTCGATCATCACAGAGCATCTGCAACAAAGAAATGGTGGAGGTTCAGTAAAACTATCAACATTCTTTAGTTAGCCAACTTCGACGAGAACCTTTTGTTTTCTTTTACATTTAAAAAAAAATATTATACATCTCTGCCTTTTCATACCTCATATAAGCATTGGGCCAGGTGGATTTAGGTCCTTAACTACAACAGGAATACTCTAAGCCCCACCATTAAATGCCCATGTAGCACCCCCATTGATGTTATACCGGGATGAAGGAGAAAACCACTGAGAAAGATCATCCAGGGTAAAGAAGCCGGAGACATCTGTTGTAAAGTCAGCTGGGTTAAACTCCTCGGTAATTCTTTGACGGCTAATACGCTATCCAGAAGTCCACCGTTAACGCCAAAAGAATGTTGATTCTTCGCTGTTTTCTCAAAGCTGTTTAGAGTAGGTAATACTGCATCAACCCGCTCTCCTGTGCTATAAGGTGAAGTACATGTTAAACCATCCTGTAAATTTTGTTCCATATTCCACCCAGCACAAGATCGTTCGCCCTTTTAGAAAGCACATTAGGAGAGTCGCGCACGCCCCTTTCAGATGGTAATGATGTCTCAAATGAAGGCAAAATTGAACCCTTACTATTCCAGGTACTAGTGCAAGGGGTACTATAATCAGCCAAGCAGTTAAACGGAGAAATCTTACCAGATAATATAATTTGAGCTTCCGTGCAACTTGTTTGCAACTGATTTCTTAGATGAGATAAATTCTGTTGCACAGAGTTCATGCTCTGGTCTCGAATCTCACGCGTAAAACAGGAGGATTCGGTGAGATTGTTTAAGGAATATGGCCACCCATTTGGCTCCCTAGAGCAGCCACGTTGTTCAGTTATCAGATTCTCATTGTAATAATTTCCAAATGGCGCTATGGAAGCAAAAAATCCATCCGAATTGAATGTTTCGATTTCTAAAAGGGTAAGTCCATGATACACCCCTTAAAGTTAATTAAGTCAATTCATTTAACGAATATTTTTAGCAAACTTGTTAAAGTTAATTAAGTCATTGTTTATAAAATATAAAATTAATGTATCAAAAATAATAAATTTCCTAATATATTATTTTTGAAATTTGTCTTTCGGCTACCCATTAGCAAAATTCTTATACTAAATATGGCTAAATATTTAAAAGAAAGCAACATTAATTTCAAATTCAAATGTAAAATATGGAAGTTTGGTTCATCAAAAGTGCAATTTCTACCAATTGAAATGAAGCCATTGATAACTAAGTTGAAATATCATTGTTTTTAAGTACTCTTCCGCCTATTTCAACAAGTAAGAATAAGGGATTTTGTAAATAGGTATTTTAAAGATATTTTTTAAGATTATTATACATTATTGTTATATTATTTAGACGATCGACTATTTATTTTATCGTCCAAATAATTATCTCAAATAAAAGAATTATCAAACTGTCTCGATGATTGTCAAAGTATGAGGGGACATCGACGTAACCATTTGTCAGAAGCATGATCTGAAGGCTAACACTATTTGAATGGCAGTCGACTAACAAACTCGACCACAAGGCATCATAGTCTGACAGCTAGCTCGACACTAGCTATCTCCCTATTGTGTCATCTAACAATATGTCCTATAGCAACACTTATAAAAAGACAAGCAAATCCAAAGGTAAGGTAGACACTTTCCATATTAAGCCCTCTCTTTATATTATCATCCAAAAATCGAAAGACTGATCTTAGAGTACCAACTCAGATACCATCTGATCCTTTCTGGTTTGTGAGGCCGCAATTGATTTCTCTTAAGAAAAGCATCAACAATTATAATAATATTATTATTTAATATGTTAATAAATAAAATTATTAATTACTCTAATATAATATTATCATTATAAATCATATATATTTATTAATCTTAAAAAACTATCATCTGCTAATGAAATCCAAAAATAAAGGGGGGATTAAGATTGAGAGGGAAAGTGAGAACACAGCAATTAGACGAAGATAGAAGCAAGCAGGGGCCTTAGTCATCTCGACTTTTGAACTTATTTTATTTTTAAATTTAGTTTAATTCTATTTATATTTTAAATTCGATTAAGCATAAAATTCTTGATAACCGCAGGCATTGTGCAAAGCAGAGCATTGCAGAGAAGCATGTACTAGCAAAAGCGATAGAGTTTTAAAGCGGCAATCAAGCCACCAATGAACCAATCATGTAAACTCCTCGTTCAAAAAGGTGGGTCTGTCCTGAAAGCCTAGCGCAGGCTCCATCTTGAAACTTCTTTCAGGTCCCCCAGACAGTACTTAGCGGGGACCCCTTCTTGGAAACATAAAGGTAAAACAAAAGCTCCGCCTCTTCCGCTTACTGCCCCATAAAACAGCAAAGGCAAACCCTCCTTCGGTGCAAGCAATCTGTCGCTTAACAGCTCGGATTCTCTCCCCATTTTTCCTTGTAAACCCAAAACAATCCACCCTTTTTATGGGGAATATTAATTATCAAATTAATTTAAATTAAATTAAAATTTTATTATTATTAGATTTTTGTAATAAAATATCTAGAAATTTTTTTAAATTCAATTAAATAAATTTTCAATAATATTAATAATATTAAATATAACAGTGCATCATTATTTATTATTTTTAATGTATCATGAAAAAATTATTATATAAAATAATTTGAAAGAGTGTCTAAGGACTTGCTTATATATTATTAACTTATTTTTAAAAATACTCTAAGATAATTCGTTAATAGAATTCAATAAGATTTTAGAATTTTGTTTCTATTACTAGTAAATGCATTATATTTTTATACAAATTAACTTGTTATATAAAAATAAATATATATATTTATAAATTTTATGTCAAATTTAAACTTATTAAAATTTCATTTTAAAAGTGGCTGTTAAATATGTTAAGCATTGATTTGATGAGTAGCCAAGTAAATCTGCTAGCCTTCATTTCAATATATGAATTGCTTGAAATTTATAATATAAATTCAAGAAAATACAAGTCATCTGGAGAAAATGGGACAAAAGTACGTATGTAAGTGAAATGCTTACACGTGGAGGTTCAAATTTTTTTTATATTGATGATTAACGTGTCAATTAAATGGCGGTTATTTTGAGGCGGCTAGTGATAGACGAGGAGGGCTAAGATGCATTTTTCAAGTTTTCACTTGTCAGTGGAATGCCGTTACTTCTGGGCAAAGGCTCGCTCGGCTGTTGCCGGAGACCACACAATCCGACGTGTTCCCATTTCTCTCCTGTTGCCACGTCATCAATCCAAGCCCTGGGTGGAATGTTGACTCTGACAGTTATGATAATGATTGCTTTTCTGGTTTTCTAAAGGGCATTTCGGCAAATTAGGTTATAGCCCGTAGAATTAACGAATTGGTCTTTTTTTTATCTTTTTTTTTTTTCAATTTGGGCCATGCTAGTTAAAAAAAGCCCCATTTGGACCACTGGTATACATTACATTAAGTATCAAAATTCACCTATATTCCATGTTAAATTAATTCAGATTTAAGGAATATGTATATGTATATTATTGGACAGAAACAAAGCTTCATTTCGTGAAAATTGTTATTTAGCTAATTAATGATGATTAGCCTTGTTAAACAAAAGTAACATATCTTGATACTAACATTTCAAGCTGTTAACATTGTATTTTCATTTTTAATTAATGATGATTTGAGAGGTTTGCGATTGTGGAGAAAATTATGACCCATTCAAAGTCAGCAAATTTTAAACTTCACAAATAAAATTAGTCAATATAACAAGCAATGGAACAGGCGACAATATTTTAAGTTTTAAAACTTCACTGAAATTAAATATAAAATTAACTTTAAAATGTAATTTTTTATTCTAGTAGCATAATTCTATAATTCATGCAAAGGAATCGATCCATGGACACTGATCAATGAGATAGCATGGGCCCAACCGCCCAAGGCAGCGCATGGTTTGAAACCTACGGGTATCGTTTTCACTGGTATTTTGATGATAATAATAATAATAATAATAATAATAATAATAATAATAATAATTTAATAATTTTAGATATAATATAATTATAATATGTTTAATAAATATAAAGATAATAAGATAAAATTATAACATATCACGTTAACATTATTTTGTGAAATTTAATAACGTCGTTAACAATGTGTAAAAAATTTTATATATAAATGTAATTAGTATAACATATGTAATATAAGTTTCATACATAATAAATCGTACATATAAAATACGGTACATATATAATGCGAGTGATCGGATGTAAAATGTCGAGAAACAAAACCTATATTTGCGGAATATGAAGTGAAATAATAATAATAATAATAATAATAAAGACAAGACAGGCCAAGACACAACTTTCTTTTATGCTTTTTCTTGGTCTTGTTATAATCCGTGTCACATCTTTGGAATGTAATACCTTTTCTCGACTGCTATTGGTTAAATGATAGCGGCAACTTGCGCAAGTGGGAAGTGGGGTTAGGTAATCTTTAATTAAATAGCATTATAATTCTTTTTTGTATTACAACTTGAAGAAGTTCATAAAACCTTAATCTCTGGTAATAAATCCAATCTGTCTTCATGATGAGCCATTGGAGAGGGATTTGAAAGAGCGAAAAAGAAAGGAAAAAACCAACTTTAAAAGGCAAGGTATTGGCAACATAATCTAATTACAAATGTATAATAATATATATTTAGTAAGTTTTTGGAAATTTAGCTCTTATTCCCTTACCATTAAATGAACAAAGATTAAAATTTGCAATTATTACATTTTTTTTATGTCATGATATACTTGTAAAATAATAAATGAATAAAAAATTGGATAGAATTGGATTTGTGAGATTGACGGATTTCATTTCAAATAACAAATATAATTAAAAAATTAAAAATTAAAAGTTAAATATAAATTTTTAATATTGAAAACATATTAAATTAATAAATATATATAATAAAAAATATATCTGAATTAATGATATAATATTTAATATAACATAAAACGTTAAAGATGTATATTTCATCGTTCATAAAAAGTTAATAATAAAAAAACTATAAAACATTTAAAATTAATTTAATTGGATTAATTAATTATTTATCAACCTATTAAAAATTTAATTTACTTATATTCATTAATTAATAAATTATTAATTTAGAGCAATCCGATCAATTAATTTAATTTAATTTTTTAATCATAAATGATAACACTATATTATTTTATTCAATTTTCTATTATTTGGCCTCGGAGCATTAAACAATTGCCCTTACGCTTTGCAACTTGTACAAGTTGAGGGTACAAAATTAATGGGAAAAAAAATCTTCAAATCTTGTTCTTTGATCCTCTTGTCCACTTGAATGATTAGTCATGAGAATTAACTTTATCCATTTGCAGTTCCATGTCTATTTTTTTTTATTCACAAATCCCTTTTCCTTTTTCATTTTGAAGGAAAAAAAGAAAGCAACTTTATCTGAGCTCATGAGAACTGAATTGAAATATCAGCGTCACAGAACTAAAGAGTTGGGAAATTGAAATGATGGGTTCAGTAATTTATGTTGAATTATTGATGTTCATGTTCATGATATAATCTATCTTAACATCATCTCTCCATCAATCAATTGTTGCATAGAACAGGTTAATGTCCCGTTGTTTATACAATTTTGCCCTTCAATGTTTGCTTAAACTACAAGCCCTTCAGGAAGACAAGTAACCACTCGCCGGCCACATGTTCTGTCAAGTTTTGAGATGCGGCATAAGGCTAGTTGTGTCATTTCAATTGCTTTTTCCTTAAAAGTTGCTTTGGGTTCGTCCATGTTTTCATTTCACTACCCTGAAACAGAACTTGCTTTCCAGACACAAAGGTTGAGAGAGAAAGAGAGAGAAAGAGAGAGACAGAGACAGAGAGCTGGAGTTCTCGGTGTTCTTTACTTTTAGCAGATTTGTTTCTGTTAAGCGTGAGAGAAAATTCATGTCCGCTCTTAATGCAATCTGGGTCTTTGAAAAGGTCAGACTTTTTTTCCCCTTAATTCAGATTTCTCATTTATCAACTTTTTTTTTCATTAATGTAATACTTATTATGTTTAATTGCTTATTGATTTTTGCTTTGGTGTTAATCTTGGGCTGGCATGCTTAAATTAATAGTGTAGCATTTATGGTAAAAGCTAACTCATTTTGTGATGTCTAGGAACTTACAAAATTTCTGTCTTTGGATCTTGTTGGAAAGATATGACAACAAAGATTTGATTTTTGAAAGTCATGCCTTATGTTTAATTGGTTTGGATAAAAAAGAATCATCAATAAAGTTATGGTTTACTAATGAGTTATTCATAAAATATGATGCTTAGATTTATAACTTTGGATCTTCTTAGTGATAGCTAAAAAGCATAAAAGCCACCTAAACTGTTTTTTGCTTTGATAAGAAATAAAACCCCTTATGAGTTTCACCCCCCCCCCCCCAGAAAAAAATTGATGTGGTTATTATCCTTGAAACGAATTTTTTGGCTGGGGGCTTTCTAGGCTATGGTATTTAATTCTTCCCTGATTGAAAATGGCTTTCCTAAGCCTAGAAAAGCCAATTTTTTTGGCCTTTTTAGATACACTTCTGTAGAAAGAATGTAAACTGGAGGCAGATGATATCATTTTAAAGTAGGATTACATGCTTCATTCTTATTTCAATGTCTCACAAAACAAAATTTCAGATTTTTCGACCTTTTTTTTCTCTTTAAACAAAGTTTGTAATGGATGGACGATTCGTACTGTGAACCGTCTAAATGGGGGTATGTGTTTAGCTATTGAGATTCAAACATCCTAGAAATACTGTATGTAAGCTTTTGTCTCCAGCTTTGTTGATGTGGAAATGTTTTTACAGTTTTACTAACTCTTACTAAGAAACATATTTTGTTTCATACGGATTTGGAAACTGAGAGAGTTTTTTTCATTACAATTTTCCTTTTATTATTCTTGCTTGTACGCTTTTGCATACTTGTAGTTTGTATTGCTTGGTGCAAAGAAGCAGATTTTGACAGCGGGACGATTGATTTATTCTCGTATTTTCTGAGTTCATGTCGGTTGCCAATCATTTTTTTTCATGTTTGCTAAACTTCAATTTGAACATTTCTTTCAGGTGCGTGAAGCATGAGTATTGTATTCCTTCCATCCGCACATGGACCTCACTGCTGTAGCCAAGTCTTGCAGCCTTGGTGACAAGAGTACAAGTGATGTCGTTCTACTTTTGAGAAATGGTGAAGGAAGACCTGAATGTTTCTACTCCCACTCATCCGTTCTCGTAAATAAAAGTGGGTTCTTTGCGGATCAACTCTCTAATCCAGACATTGGCCGCTGCATTGAGATTCAGTGCTCAGACTCTACTTATGATCATCATGTTAACCTTCTGAGATTACTATATCTCCCCACGGATTCAGTTTTGGACTCCCTGGACTCGGTTCAATCTACTATAGGTATTCTACAGTTAGCAATTGTTTTCCATTGTGAAGACATTACCAACTGCTGCATCCAGTACTTGGAGGCTATTCCTTGGGAGGATAAGGAAGAGGAACAAATTGTAAAAGCAGTCTCGAAACTGGGGCCAATAGCCATGCCCATATTAGCGAGGATCCAACCAGTAGATTTAAGTGCCACCAAAAATGTGTTCATTTCAGCAGTTCGCTTTGCCACATCAATTGGTGGATCCTGTCCACCCTTTGGAGATGATCTTAAAACATCTGCACAAGAGCAAGTGGAATATATGCTTGGAGGAGATGAAGAAACTCCATTAGTCACAGCCGATGATGAATTAAAATCAGTGGTAAAATCGGGTCTTTCCCAAGTTTGTTCATTGTTTGAAAAGGAATTGTCTTCCTTGCATGTTATTTCTGACATCACATATGAGACCGCCGAGAATAGAATTTTGCAGAGCTTATCGGATGTTGAGTGGATGTGTAACATACTCCCCAAGATGGATTTAATGAAGGACTTCGTTTGTAGTTGGGCTGAGATGTCCGGTAGGGTTTTGGGGATAGTTGAAGACAAGAAACTTGATAATGCCATATGGGGTTTGAAGGTGAAGCTCATAGAACTGACCGGGAAAGTGCTGGAAGCAGTCGGCTATGGAAATGTGATTCTTCCTGCACCGTCTCGGGTGCAATTGCTGAAGACATGGCTACCCTATATAAGGAAGATAAAACCTCTCCTTGATGCGAAGGGCAACAAGGATACAGATTTCCCTTACAAGATGGATGAAGACTTGTGCCAGAGCATTGAGGGTGCAATCGTATCGTTGGTACTCGCGTTGCCATCAACTGATCAAGCCGATATTCTGTCGGACTGGATGAAAACCGAGCAGCTTAAGTATCCTGACTTGAGCGAGGCATTTGAGGTATGGTGTTACAGAACCAAGTCAGCAAAGAGAAGATTGAGGGAGGGCTTGGATAGAGTTAGCAATACCACTATTAGCCTTTGATTTCATTCTCTAATGTTGTATGATTTACTTCTAAAATTAGTAGATGGTGACAATATCCCTATTCATGTAATTCTGGCTCCATTAAAGTTCTACGTGATCCTTTCATCCTCCTTTTTCCTTCATTTTAATGGAGTTTACAGGCACTTTGCGCTGTGGCGCTGGTGATGCAGGTCAAGGTAAACGGATAATCAACTGTTCATAATTAGGTTGGTGTTGGTGATAAGTATTGGTTTGATATCACCAACGTAATAAGAGAATCAGGTTCATATTCCTGGTTGTTGTCTGAGGATGAACTGACATGTGACATATATTTTCATTAGCAAAAATGGAAAATAAACTTATTTTCATTAGCAAAAATTGAAAGTACTACCTTCACTTTCCTTTTTATTTTTTAAGCTATCAGCGGATTCGAACCTTGGCTATAATATGAATGTCAATCTAAAATAAAATCCCCGAACAATCCTCTGAAATCCGTAGCAACAGTTCCACAGCGATGACGAAACAGGTTGAGCCATAGAATATCGGGAGTGCTCAGAGAGAGGGGAGCTTTGAATAAGTAAAGCCCAAACACACGACCAATAAAAGACAACATCGATGTACATTCCTCGCAATTATCTGATCCTTGAATCAACGTTCGTTTGATTAAGCGAAAGGAGTCGGAGTTGTATTTATAAGAATCATTGAATCAACTTCCGTTTCTGGAAAAAGGAAAAAAAAAAAAAAGAGTTTTAGTTATAAGGGGAAAGAAGAAGAAGAAGAAGAAGAAGAAGAAGAAGAAGAAGAAGAAGAAGTAAAAGATGTATGTGAGAGCTGTGCCACCGACAGATCTGAACAAGAATACGGAGTGATTCACGTAGCCAGGAGTTTAGACCACTTATATCTTGATGGTTTTCTTTTCATGGCTCATCGTTTTTTCCTCTATTCGGTACCTCTCCTGGAGCCGCTGGGACCATTGTTCATCTCGCACATTTCTTTGTAAGCTCTTTGTTTTTTTTTTTTTCTTTTGATTTCGATTCATTAAATTTTGGGTTTTTTCTTGTTTTTTTGTTGCATTTTCTATTTGGGTTTTAATTTGATCGTTTATTAAATATTATTATTGATTTTTTTTTTTTTACTGGGAATGTTTTCATGATGGGGTTTTGAAGTGAATTAAGGTTTGATAATTTCTTGAGACTTTAGCTACCAAAAATGAAATTAATTTCTCTGCTTTTGTTAAAATTTTTGGTATTAGTTCGGACCAGCTTTGCAATATTGCTTGACCTGAGAGATTTAGCAGGTTCCTCAAATTGCTTCTTTTGTATGGTAATAGTAGAAAGTTTGAATTTTGAGTTCGTCCTTGTGCTCGATGGAAAATCTGTCTATGATTACATTTACCCAAACAGTATCTTGATAGCATGAATTTATTCTGTTTCTTGTGTTTGTGAATTGATTATGCATTTTTGTCATCAGTTTCTGGGCCTTTGTGGTACTATATCTCTAAGCTTGTCGGAGAGTTGGAGGTTTAATTAGTCAAGGAGGGGAAGAGCTTCAGCACAAACTGCACTAGTACTTGATATGCGTCGGACTGATGTTTTTGATCTATTGACACCAATGGACGAATACTCTTAATACTTATGCCGAAAGATTACCAACAATTATGTAATGATAAAAGGGGGAATACTTTCTTGGTATTATTTAGGTTAGGCATGCTGCAATTGAATAAGCGAATTAGATGGCCTGGAACTCTTGAAACTATCTTTTTTCCCCTCATTTTTTGAACAGAAAGTATACTATTTGATTGGTATATCATACTAAATTGCATGCCTACAACAGATGGATTTGAATGTCAAGAATAATTGCTTTCTTCATCAAATTAGAATGCTTAGCATCTTGATTTTCAAAATCCGTTGTTTGTCAGCCTCTTGGGCTGGTTGTAAAGGGCTAATTGACCTTTACATTTTTAGAGTAAGGTGTACTTTTTCCTTCTGAGATTTGATTAGTTAACACCTGTGCATTTGCAAACTGTTTCCATTTTTCATGATTCGGGTGTAATGCTTTTCTAGTTTTCTTGATGGATTGATATGTGTGGATGAATGGAAATCTGAGATTTCAAGTCATAAGGGTATGCCCAGTAGCAAATGGTAGGAGCGACAACTAGTAAACCTGTGATTACCAACACTCGCCAATGTTTTCGCCTCCTTTTGATAGTTTTCTTTGATGCCTCCTTCAGGGGTGAAAGAAGGCACAGATTTCACCTATACAGTTGATCACACTTAAGGTCTTTGACATAACAGGTATGCTGTTTATGAATGTGAAGCAATTTGTTAGACCTTTCCAGGAAATAACAAATTATAATATCTAGTTAGAGATTTGGTTGTCATTATGATACATTAAGACAGAGTAAATGAAAGATTCCATCTTTACTCTTCACTGCAACACTTATAAATGGTATGGTATCCAATTTTTCAACATTTCGGTCTATGTTTCTTAATGAGTGTGTTGTCAATGGATTCACATCTTACCTTAGGTCACGTATCACTTCTTTCACTGGAAAAAAGGAACTCCATTTGCCGATGACCAAGGTATCTACAACGGTTTGACTTGGTGGGCCAAATAGACAATGGCAAGCAACTCACATGTAATAGGAAGTTTTTGACTGTTGTACCTGTTGTGCTGTAAGTACGCACTTTCCACTATATAAACCTATATCGAAAATCAGAACAAAAGACGATTTACTGACATGCAATGGATCTATCCATTGACTTGTGCGATTGTGGATACCTTGGTCTTGCACATCCTCAAGATTTATGACTTCCTTCCCTTGGGAAAGATGAATCTCCCTGGGTATCAAATTTCTCCCTAGTCAAATTATGCGCTTTGCTTCTTGCACTGGTTTATATGGAAGAAAAACAATTACCATTTTCTATTTGTCTATGTAACATTTTACGAAGAAGTTTCTAACAGGTTGACAATTTGCTTACGTGAGTTGAATTTGAACTGGATACTTTGCAGTACACTTGATTCTTCTCTCGATGTCATCATTGTTTCGGCATTTTGAAGTGTTTCTTCCATTGTGCATTGAAGGATGACATTTTAACATTTGATTTAAAAGATGATACATAACTCACTCGATGCTACTTTGCTGTTTCATGATGAGCTCATCTCTGTTCTGCATATTGAACTAGCTGTTTCCTGCTGCCATATTTTTCCTTGGCTCTTGAATGGAAACTTTTTGGGACTTTGTTACCTTATATAAGGGTACTATGATGTGATGCAAGACATAATACAAGAGCTTTAAAATTTTCTTTTATCATGGTTAATGCCATCCTTCTCTTACCCTACATTTTTATTTGCCAGGTATCTTATTGCCTCTCGCACAACGGATTATCAAAACCCTATGCTTTTCTTCAATACAATGGCCGTTTTTGTGCTGGTGGCCGCAAAGTTCCCTAACATGCACAAGGTTCGTATATTTGGAATCAATGCTGATCATTGAAACTGCGAAGGAAGTCATGTCCGGTTTCTCTAGTACTAGTTTTTTCATTATTCTGTGATCATTCCAAATATAGTTGTAATATCCCTGTACAGATAATGAAACTGAAAAGAGCATTCTTATTTCTTTTTAATCAGGTGAATACATATACCTCCCCTTCCTTTATGCGAGGGAAAATTACATCCATATATTGCTCTTGTCCTATATTGTTGTCAGCTTAAGCCACTCTTACTTCAGTTCGACTGCACTTTCTGCTGCCTTTAGGATGGACCCGAAAACCTGACCCGATTTCTGGATTGAAATTTCCCTGCCTTTTTTATCCCTCCCCCCCTTTCTTGTTCTATTGTTAAAGCATCAATGTATCATGATTAGAAATTCTCCATACTGGTTTGCCAGTCCATGAATGCAGAAACCTGTAATTTAAACTAAGAAGCTGAGAGAGTTGTGGCCTTTATTATACATTCCTGTAGCATCTCTTAAATAACACGCTAGTGCTGCTACTAATTCCAGTAAATATGGACTATGGTTTTTGAATTTTGATCAAACATGACGTAATTTCTAATTGAAGATCTCAAATCAAACCATTGTAGTCTTTTTTTTTTTTTTTATACATTTAAAATCATATGCATTCGGTCGGTTCGATCAGAAAAAATCTAAAACTAAATTAACCGACTTTGCATGAGGAATCGATCAAACAAATAGACTTTTTTTTATCATAATCAAAGTAAGCGAACTGGTTAAATTTCGGCCGGTTCGATTAATTAGTTCAGTTAAATCGGTTTATTGAATCTTGGGCTAGTGGTTTGTATATTTTGTTTGGGTATAAATTTAATTAGGTTATTAATATATATAAATATTAAATATTAAAAGCGATGAATTCGACCAGTTTAGTTAATGATTTTATTAATTGATAACCGATCGAATTAATGAAATAAACAATATATTTACTTAACTGAACTGAGTTAATTATATTTTATCGATTAAATCAATTAAATCATTTTAAACCAATTTATACACAGTTCTAATGAACCCCGACCATTATCAGTTTTTTTTTTCTTTTACGAGATTGAGTTTAAGATTCAATTGTCCACCAAAATCTTCATGAATGGCGGCATCCAATCTTGAACTCGAAGGAGATGCACATGTCGGCAGTGGGTCAGTCTGTCACTTGCCCTCGAAGCCTTGGCCCTTGAGTGAAACACGCAGAGTGGCTTGAATCGCAAGCTAAATCAGCACACGCAACTCCTGGTCGCTGTGGGTCATACGTCCGAAGGAAAGGAGCCCTGTGCTGTGCTTATCGAATTCGATGACACGTTTCCATGTTTTTGCATCTTGTAAATGTCCTTTTAAGTTCTCCCCATTCTCAGACCCAATATTATGCAAAAAGAAAGCTACCCTGTTTTTATTATTTTAATGAAAAAAAGAGTTATAGTTTTCTTAAAAATTATTTTAGTTAAGACATCATGGCTCGATGAAGTTAAGTTGCATCTAAGAATTAATTTCAACACATGATACACGAAGTGAATAAGATTATAGAACTACGTCTCTTTACTATTACGACTTTATAATTAAAGAAGATTAGAATATTCACGTTTAGATATTTTAAGCACTTAATTTATACTATATATGAATTCGAATATCCATTTTTTATGCATGAAAAATGAGTTTTTGTGTAAATTAATTGCAAAACCTCGTCCAGGTGGTTCAAAAGTCTTATATCAAATCACCTATTCATATATGCAACAAAAATACAAGAACCCTTTTCATAATTCTGCCTTTTTTTTCTTTTTCCCCTATGATGTTTTCCAAAAATAGCTTCCTTGGGTGATGAAAACATATGAATCTGAGCTCCCATTTCTTGTTTTAAGGAAAAAATGTTTTTGTCAGGCATTCTTGTTGTTTAGACTAAAATTTGACATTGGGGGGTTGGCTAGATGGATATTCTGGTTCCCTAAAGCAGCCAATGGAGAAAGTAAAGTAAGAAGAACAGGCCATTAACTTAAAAGAGAGAGAGAGATGGTTTAATTTTGGGAAACGGAAAGAGACTTCCATGATACAGGCAATGAACACACATTTGCCAGATATTACAATTCAAACTTAAGTGGGTTACAGCAAAGAACAAAATCGAACTAACACGCACACACACATATATTATATAAATACACACTATTATAAATAAAGGGTGTAGATCTGGATTGATGTAAAAACCTTAGTGGGGGGTTGTATTATTCTTCAGCACACTTGTCGAGGGGAATGTTTGTGGGTCCTTCTTCAAGACCAAAAAAAAGGGGCTTTGTCAGATCTTTCTCAATCTTTCAATTAGGAAAAAGGAAAAAAAAAAAAAAAAAAGGAAAAAGAGGGTGGCATTGGCATGGAAGCAATGATCACTCTGATGGAAATGGGGTCTAAAATGTGAGGGAAGTCTTCAAAACTGCTGTTTACATATAGAAAATCAGTAGGTGAGCTTTTGGTTTGGAAAGCAGGTTTAAAAATATAGTCTTCCACACCCCAAAAAAAAAAGAGTTTTTCTACCTTTATTTAATTCGGGAATTCTTTATTACAAATTTACGATGTCATTTGCAAGAATCAGGTTTCTTACCTGGGGCATAGTTCTTCTTTCTAAGCTCCAATACCTATTTTCTGGAATTGAATGTCTGAAAGCCTTTATTATTTTTTTTTCAGTAAATATAATATCTGAAAGCCTGTTTACAATATAAAAGAAGAAGGGACGGTACAGAATTGAAAATCCCATTGCAGCAACCAATTTGAGATTCAAGATTATTATTAACAACAACAACAATTTGTTTACTAAAATCAAAAGTAGAAACTTCATAAATAAAAGTCTTTTTCCAACCAGGAATTCCTTATAAACTTGAACATTATACATTATTTTTTTGTACTTAATTGTACCAAGCCAACCAATGACTCATAGGGCTGCCCTTCAGCTCTATTGATAGGAGAATATCAACCTTTAAAATGGGCTTAGCTTGATATCCTCTTCTAATATATAGTATTCCCATGTCACGATTAGTGAAGCCAACCTAAAAAAAGGCTTCAAATTCCCACCATAATTGAATAGTAAAGAAGATTATTAAGAAGAAAAAAAAGAGAAGGGATTATATATAGAGAGAAAGAAATCCATGTATATCTTCTGTTAGTAATGAAGAAATCCAAACAAGTCACCCACCTTAAGAAATTAATAAAAAGTTAAAAAGAAAACCCCAGGAAAAAGAAAAGAAAAAGAAAAACCATATTGTTTTTCATCTTCTTTACCATGATCCTCCACCTAGCATTCCAGTCCAATATCCAGCTGAATCACCTTGCTCTTTATTTTGCTCAATATCAGTTGTGCTTGGGACTTGCTTCAGATCTTCAAATGGAAACAAAAGCCTCCCAGATGTCTCTTGAACCCCCTGAAGACTCCCATAACCGCTCCCAAGCCCATCCAGAGAGAAATTTAGCGTTGGTTTAAACTCTTGCAAAGGAAAACCAGATGCATAAACCGTATTTGGATCTGGAACTGGCATGGGAATGAAAGAATTCAACCCCCTAGAAGAGACTCCAGTTAGCAACTCCAAAGCTGAAAGTTGAGAAGTAGTAGGGGATGAAGAAGAATTAGGAATTTGATTCTTGCTATTGCCTTCTAAGCTATTGGGAACTTGAACCAATTCAGATATACTCCTGTAACCTTGACTGGCTGGGAAAGCTAGGTTGAGATCTTGGCCATCATGGATCTTAGGGTTTTGCGTGGAAGACTGTGACAAGCTTGGTGGTGTAACCAGATCAGGAAGCTTTTTGGATGATGATGACGAGGAAGTTGAAGAAGATGAAGAAGCCGATCTCTTGTTCTTTCTTGAACCACCTCCAACTGGAATATTTCTAAGGGAACCACCTTCAGTCCAGTACCTTCTACAAGTCTTGCAAAAGTACCTAGGTTGAGTGAGACTGTAGTTGTTGTAGTAGCAGAACTTGGTGTTGGTTGAATTGCACCTGGGACAGTTCAAAGCTTGCTCCTTTTGAGGCCTTACCTTCCTCTCCAAAGCTGCAGGCTTTGGGCATGTATTTGTGACTATCTCTTCTATTGGTTTCACCACAATCTCCTAGAAAAATAAACAACAACAACAAAGCAAAACAAGATATATTATTTCAAGATCAAACAAAGATGATCAGCACTGAAAAAAAATAAAAAAAGTGAAGCCTTTTTAAAAAGAAGATATCAGACAAACGAAAAAAAACAAAACCAGTTAACTAATTTTCACTTTCCAAGATTGTAACAAGCCCGATATAAAAGAGAAAAAGAGAAAAGAAAGATGAAAATTATTAAAGAAAATTAAAAAAAAAAAGGTTTCTTTCTTTTTATCTCATATAAGCAAAAGAGAAAGATAAAATGCAAAATATGTTGAAGAACTGATAAAAACTAAATCCAATTTGAGTGGGGACTTCAAACTATAGCCATGAAAACCCATCATCCTTTTATTTATTTTTTTTCCTTTTGTACAATATGAACACACCATCATCTTTTGCAAGAAAAGTACCCAATAAACATACAATTGACTCTAAATTATTTTCCTTCGGGAAAAGCCAAAAAGTCTGATAAAGAGAAAGAAGAGCTAGCCATAGTGATAGATCTCTCTACCTGTGGCCATTGAGCAGTATCCATGGATGAAACTGAAGAAAAGGAAAATGAATAGTATATATCTTCAATATAAGAATTGTGAACAGTTTCTCTCTCTCTCTCTCTCTCTCTCTCTCTCGCTCTCTCGAAACTAGTTTGAAAAGCAAGGCAAAATGAAATGTCTGCTGGTATTTTGAGGACGCTCTATGTATATGTACCAGTATCACCTTGCTTTATGGGTTGCTTGTATATAGCACAGAGAGAAAGAAAGAGACGGGGGCATTTTCTCTAATAATACACTCTATAAATAACTACGGAGTGGGAATATTTGTTTCTGCTGAATAATTATTATATAATTATTCACATATAAATTGCGAATAAAAAATGTGGGTGGTTTTACGCTTATGTGTGCATGTTTTACATATCCATAGGGTGGATGGCCTTCCCCTTTCCGACCAAAATCCTCTTATTTTTGTCAAAAATTTTTTTGTCAAGGCTTGTTTGATTTAAAATTGGGTACCTAACAAGCATCCTTAGGGTACTAGCAATGACAATGCATTAAATGTAGTATTTGGCTATTTTATTCATAATTTCTAATTTTTAACGTATTGGATGGAGATTTAAGTTATAATTTCATCCTTAAAACCCAAGTTGTTTTGTTCATTGTTTTTTTCTCTTTGAATTAGGTTTGACTAGTTTTAGTTGAAAATAAGAAGACGAAAAAGCTACGGACAAAAAAAAAAAAAGGGGGAGGGGGTTCATGAATTAATTGCTGGTTGAGACCAGGAGTTAAAGCTTTAAAAAAGCCTACAAATCCTCTATCTCTCACATAGTTACGATTTTGAGTGACGAAAGAGGCAAAAGAAAAATAAAATCATGAAAACAAAATTAATTTGTGTTTCAAACTGTTTTAAATGCAGATGGTGAATTGGTCCATGGAACATGTAATGTAATGGAATATTAACACCACTTAGTTTGAGAAATTAAGACGTAAGAGTACCAAACGCTAATAATTTAAGTTTATATATAGAGTAGGGTCCTTTCGTTTTTTTTTTTTTTTTTGGGGGGGGGGGTGTATAACCGGAGATAGAGATGCATACTGCT
>JBBYHK010000006.1:17205897-17216409 GCA_038382065.1 Adansonia grandidieri | reverse complement strand
TTTGATTTTTTTTTTCTGGGTGTGAAGCTAGCTAACATGCACGTAAAACTGACTCAGGATCCACATTTATTTTTGTGCTAATATTAGTAATTAATTGAATAGCCAATGCGACGTTGTAGCCAACCCCATTTCGTCTTCCACCAGCAAATCGTTACATCACTCGCTGCACATAATCCACCAACGACATGCCCCTGCCTGCATCCATCCAATGCCAAAAAAAAAAAAAAAAACCTATGTAATTTTAATGCTGATTAATAAAGCTAAAATGCTGCTTACCAAGTATCGACGTTGTAGAAGAGAGACGAATAAAAATGGCAGTTTTTTTATAAGAAGAAATTCATAGTTTCTTAAATAATAAAATTAATTTTTTTAAATAATTACGTAAAATAATTAAATTAAACTTCCGCATATATAGCTACTAAGACTATGCAACAAATTAAGAGATTCCCCATTTTCCTTGCTTTCATTTTCAACTTTTAAAGAACCTTGATTGCATTTTGTTCTCTTTTTTTAAAACAAAAAATATAATAAGTTGATGCCATAACCATTCCCATATGAACAGCAGCTTTCTGCTTTTTCCTTTTTCCTTTCTTTTTTTATCTTTACTTTACTCCTTTAAACTTCAAATCCATTTTTAATTATTATTTATAACCATTTTGAGTCATTTTTTTTTCTTTTCTTCGCACCAAGCTGATAGTAATTATTTAACTTCAAATCCATTACTTTCAAATTGTTCATATAAAACATTTTTGGTTACGTTGCAGATGAATGTCCTTTTTGTTTTTATCCAAACATTTGTAAAAAAACTAAAAAGAAGATTTCGGATATTGTTTTGTTTTTTTTTTTTAATTTTTTATATTCGTTTCTGATTTTCCAGTACGGCAACAACTTCGTACTAACTAAGTTAGTTTTGACCTTACTTCATCAAACTGTCCGTCTGATCTTAAACCGCCGAAGGAGCAAAACAAAATCTTACTGTTCCAAAAAAAAGTTAAACTAATCTAATCCAAGCGCTGCCTTAACCGTTCAGATGCAAGCCGCTTTAAGACTAAGGTTCTGCTGAAGTTGGATTCGCCAACACGACTTCAAACGAAAAAAAATAAAAACAAGTGACATTGTTTGAGATGCATGATTGAGCGATCGTGATTGGCTTGATTCCTTATGGTGATGATGGGCTTTGATTGATATATAAATGGGACCTCCATCCATCAATGGTTCTTGGGCCACGTGGTTTTCCTTTTGAACAGAAACTCCTATCATTACGCGTACCTAATTATAACACTCTGGTGGGGGGGCTTTTCCATTACTACAGCACTTGGACCTAATAATTTTTATATGCGCGCGTGGTTAACATCCACTGGCTTCACTAGATCCATGATAACGTTCTTAAGCCAGGGACTGCGAGGATGGAAAATTTTTGAAAAGTCAAAAAAAATATTAATACTTAATAACATGGATTAAAATTATATTAAAAAATATATAATAATTTTTTTAATTTAATAAAAAAAACTTAAGAGAGATTGGAGGATCATTGCTAATTAGGCTCGTTTGGCAAATGGGCTCCTATATATGCTTTGCCAACAAATTAAAGGGTTGTCATGGACTCATGGTGCGTATGATTAAGGTTTTTAATTAATCAATTAATAAAAAAATATTTATTTATTTATTTGTTATTCCCATAATTAATAAATATATATATATATATTAATGAAAACAACATTACTCTAGTTCTAGTAGCTATTTGTTGTACTGTACTCTAGAACTACACTAGAGTAGTGAATGGCGGCGAATTGAAGCCGTCAGATGTGGGGGCATCTTCATATCATCATTCCGGACGTCATCGCCCGACCAAAAACAGCACCACACAGCATGGCACACTCAACTGAAAATGACTCTTGACCAACGCAACGCAACGGCACACCACTCCTCCCATTAATTTGAATTTCCAAACAGAAAATGAATATCAAAGTCCTCTCCCTCCGCAAGTTGAATGGAGGGGCGGCGGGCTGCGTCTGTGATGGAAACCAACAAAGCTAAGTAAGCGGTGGCGGTGTTTTTTTCTTGCGTGGACCCCATTCCCTTTCCGACGCGAATCGGCATTCTCCATCAGTGTTCCTACCCAACCAAACCAAGCAAAGGCAAGGAATCCAACCACAGCCGTCTGATTAGAAACCCAAACAACAAATTCCCATTCATCATGTCACGTGACTGACCCCATCTTTTGACATCGACCTCATGTGAGCTAGCTAGTGCATTCCACGTCATCACTATAAAAGACAATTAATATTAATACTACTACTATTCACTAGTATACTATAATGTTCAAGTTGATGACTTTTTGTTTTGTCATACAACCGCACTACTTTTTACCCCACGTACACAGTTTGCATTGCATAATTTATAGTCAAATTGTTCGCATCAGTTTTAAAAATTTAATAAAATGTCACTGTCAAAACTGGTTAGATTATTGGAAGCCGTTTGATATGGGGGGCAGTGGTTATTTTGACACAGTGATTAGCTAGGCTAGGAGATCTTCTTATAGGGACCCACTAAAATATCTGATGAATTCTCCACCGCCCAAATTTATTCTTAGTTGCATGTTAATTAAATGGTTGAAAATATAATATATATATATATGTATATTGTGGGCCATGTAAAAATGTTGATCCAATTTGATCACAGGGATTTCAACTGTGGACAAGCATGCGGAGTGATCGGCTGCACTTTGTTAAATTAAATTGTGGACTTGGCAGCCAAGCGCGGCTTCGGAAAAAGCGCTATGATATTGATGCGTGAGGGGAAGGTACCGTATATTTATTTAAATTTAAAAATATATTTGATATTTAAAAAAATTTTAAACTCAAAAATAAAATATAAAAAAATTATTTAAAAAATAATCAAACTTTAACTACAGTATTTAAGGTTCGACGTCAGGTATGCAATAAACGCATCGAGTGGGTACTAATGCTATTGCTATAATTGCCATTAGTAGAGGAAGTTACGCAAATCCTCAACAAATAAAAAAAGAAAAGAAAAAAAAATTAAATTACCAATCAAACATGGTCTTCCTTTTTTTTTTTTTTTTTAACCAAATGGAGGGGAGGGGAGTGATATAGACAGAGCAACGAATAGGGGGGTCAGTTGTGCTAGGGTCAAAATGTGAAGCCACATGATAGGTTTGGTTGGCAAGGCATGGGAAGAGAGGTGAGGGCCTTGGTTTCCACAATAGCGTGGAGGAAGGCCACAATTGTCCCAAGCAAGGGATTTTGGACCACCAGGCCTTTTTCATTAGTGCCTTGAACCTTATTTAAATGCTTGTTATATTTATATATGATCATGTAAAGCTTAGTTTCAGTCTAATTTCTTCCTTTTGAAGCAATGATTTAGATTGAAAATTTAATACTAGTTCTTTTTTGGTCTTGGGAGGGAGAGGCAGAGCTACCATAGATAAAAGCTATGTATTATAATTTCAACTGGGCCACCAATTAGATAGGCCGCCTGTCTTGTCAATTTTCCTCACTCCCTTTCGCTTCACTGTAAAGAGGCTTTGCATCAGATAGACTGCATGCACTAGAACTAGTTTCTAGGACATTCACATTAGTATTGTAACTTGCAAAGTTCGAGGATCAAGGATTCAAGATCCAGGCTAAGCCTGCCTTTGTCAGTCCCATAATGAAAAAGAAAATGAACCCATCTTTTGCCTTTTAATTGGGCCGCTCCATTCATAATTTTTCTATTAAGCTACTCGTTTATGTCCAAGATTACGGTTTGATTACGTGTGCCCCGAGAATTAGCAGATTTTAGTGTTTGTATACCTTCATGGTCCTGCAATTGTCCATAAAAAGTAGAGCTGCTGGTCGGTTGCCAATGTTAAAGAATTACTATCTAAGGAATCCTAAAACCTATCATCATCCCTTCAAACTTTGTTTCGAGAATGACCAGCCGGCCTCCTTATCTCTTGTCCCTAATAATAAGAGCGTGGAATACTCTGGGGTTAGGGGATTTTGTTTAGTCTCATTTTTCTTTTTCTGGGTGGAGACAGGAGGAAGTGTCGTTCTAACACTTTTGAGTTCTTGTCTCCAAAAAGCAGCAAGATTTCATCATGAAATGGAAAAATTGAAGCAGTAAAGGTTGTAGCTTATCTATGGACATTTCTGGTATATGTGCTAACGAACTATAGCAAGTTAGTTTTCTTTAGGTTTTATTACTAAAAATTAAGATGACCAATTTTAACTAACCAAGACAAATAATGTCATTTTTCACTTACCCACATCTTGCTGCATATATGTACTAAGGAAATGTTTGGTGCATGAACCCAGCCAGAAATTTGTGATAGATAACTATTAATTTCCATTCAAGTTTGAAGAAAAGTTGCCATTTGAGCCCTTTGTTTATAAATTTCAGCCCATATACAATGTGAATACTCAAGACCATTGGGTCAGTCAATGTACATTTTCAGATTTCTTATGGCTAGGTTATCTGCCCGATAACTTCCAAAATGATCTCCATACGGAATGAGAAATGGCTTCCGTGTTCATTTCCCCTAATCTAATCTGCCAATAGCACCCTGTTAGAGGAACTTCATTCATGTAAAAGCTTAATTCTAACTTGGCATCTTGAAACGAACTTTCCCTAATGAGTTTGGCCGGTTAACAGTAATTTACGATGGGATTAGTGCTATATGGCTGAAAGAGCAGCCATCGTGGCTCTCAGGGACCTGAAGTTAGGGAAGCAAATTGTACTCACAAAAGAACAACCAACATAACGAAAATTCAGCTCCTATATTAATATATCATTTGCCTTTTACAATGGTGATCATGAGACCGTACCTGTTACGTTCCTTCCCAACGGCCACAAGTCACCCCAGAAAGACTTTCGGGCATGATGATGCAAAGTTGGATTCTTAGTTTGTGTGATAACCTCACGGTCAAATGAACCTTCTGAGGCATCTGGATTGGTTGGTCGACAAATATTTATGTGAACCTGCCTTCCTCTACGAACAGGAGGGAAGACAATCCTTCCCCAACCACCCCCAAGATTAGCATTAACTGTTTCTTCTACTTCTTCTTGATCTTCCTCATTATCATTGACATTATCAGTTTCCATAATATCGGAGTCATAAGCACTTGGATCCACTTCTTCATACGGAATGATATCAGTAGTTTCTTCTGTATCAACTACATCCTCTGTCCAAGTTTAACAACATATTTTTGAAACAGAAAAATATCAGAGCTAAGAGCTCTCTTAAATGCAAAGAATCAGTGTAAGCAAACATGGAAGTAGAGCTAAAAATAAGATAAAAAAGGAGTGGGAAATGGAGGCAATACCATAGTCAATTTCAAAATCTTCTGGATTTCTCTTAGCACGTTGCTCTTTCAAAGTCTCAAATTTCATACCATCCAGAGGCCAAGGTTCCCTTTTGAAAGTTAATAATGGCAGCTAACATTAACAACATGAATAATAGAGGAAAAAGGGATGATGACTAAAAGTGCGGTGGGTGTATGGTTAGTGATACTGGTTAAGACACTTAACCAAACAGTGATTACTCAAACCAGCATACATGTTGCTAGGCCTTCAAATCACAGAAAAGAAAAACATTTAACGAAATTTCCCAATCCACGAGGCAGTTGAAAATACTAACCGAGGTCGTTGTCCTCTTCTGAAAGCAACGAAAGAAAATTTTTCATCTTCAAAGCCACGTAAAGGATCGCCCTTGGAACGCTGCAAAATAGTAATGAACGAGAGAATTGAGATCTATAAAAATTTCCTTATTCTGATTCTTTCGAGATGAACTCTTCCAATTCCCAAAAATATTCTATAAATGCCAAATATTAAATATAGTTCAAATTTTGCTTTGAACTACCATGAGACAACATAGCATGGAACTAAGAATTTCATGTGGAGATTTCGTCATTTATTAAAATGAAACATACTAAATCTTAATCATATAAACCAGCAGCATTTACACTTGCTTGCATGGAGTACTAGATAAGTTGTCAAATGATAAATAACTGAAGAAAGGAGAAACCTTGTATGCACGTTGTGACGTTGTCCGCTGCAAACGTTGAACAAAATGACAGTATTTTGAAGATTTCTCCAATGGGCAACGCCCATCATGAGGGCACTGCAGCACGAAAGTTGCTTAGTTAATTATCCTTTAAAGAAAAGAAAAATAAATAAGTGAGATGGTGCAGCAGTTTTTAGTCTGGAAAAAAGGAAAATTGAGGAAAAAAACATCACTTACTGGTGCAACAACAAATGCACCACTTCTAAGATTCATAAGTTCCTTAGAATCTTCCTTGTCAGCCTTGGCTTTACGGCATTTCTAAGAAGTAATAAATAAGGTATCATATAAGCTTGAGGAGAAAGAATATCCATAAATGAAACACAAAATAGTCACACAGCATGCCAAAATTATTTTAAGCAGAGAGAGAAACGAGGAAAAAGTAAACTCACTCTTTTTTCCATCCACAGTATGTGAGATCGCATCTGGGATATAATATTAGATCCATGGGGTGTTCCTGGTTCAACTAAGACCTACCAACGATAAAATTTAATAAATACTAAAATAAATAGTATAGAAGACAAAGAAACAAAATGAAATACTCCAAGGATAACAACTTATAATATGCAAGTAACGTCCAGGTGACTCAATTCATCCCATCAGGTTTTGGAAGGGCTTCCAAGGCAAGGCAGCATGAATGACATATTTTAGTTTGTTTTCTCATACATGACACAAAGTGCAATAGATCATCGATATCCCCCACCAAACATATGCAATGACAGAAACACGTCAACAATTCAAAGAACATACCAGGACATCCTGTGTCAGATTCCAAAGTTGGCGCACTATAGTAATTCGGTCCTTCAATGATGGTATCTCTCCAAGCACATAAGACTTGCCCATCAAAAGAGGCATTTTATTTTGTTAGGAGAAAGGTATACAAAGAACTCCAAAAAATATTCATGAAATGAAGCAATTAAAGCAGTAAAAAACAGAAAAATTAGTAGGCTGCATCTGAGCCAAGGAAAAACAAGGATAAATTTTGATAGAATTACAAACTTACGGCAATTACAAGGTCGTGTTCCCTTTCAGGCTTCCTGATCTCTTTTGTTAATGCTTGAAGGCTAGTAAAGCTATGAATAAGGGGCAAGTTCTTCAGGCCTAAAAAATAACATAAAGAAAAACTCATAAAAATATCACAAATTGCCCAATTATGCCTTAAATGGATGTACTACACAAGCGTTAGGAGTTAAGACAATGAAACCTCTCTATGGTCAGTTCCATATCAATTGTATCATAAAAAAGAAATCATCATCAAAGACAATTAGTAACCTCAACTCTTTTCTACCATCCGTTTACATATCCATATTAAAAATTTCTCGTTCACATAAGAATGATGCAGCTGAAGTGCTCATTAGCTAGCTCTCTAACAAAAGCATCAACTTCCCGCAGCTACTATTAGATTCAATTTCAATGAAGATGTGAAGATCAATAATTACTACCTTGTATAAGACTTCGACCTGCTCGCTGCATGGATTGAGATGGTTCCACTATGTTTATTTTCTCCACAGATTTAGGCCACACTTCTCTCATTGCCCTAGAACAACACAAAGTTAAGCACTGTAACAAATTTTAATAACTTCAAGACACTCAATTTGCAAAAGAGATTCTTGCATATTAAAGCAAATAAATTCCCACCAGAAAGCTGAACCAGTGCCAGCACCAAAATCCAAAACTTTTGTTGGAGAGAAACCTGGTAGCCTTCTCCTCACCTAGAGAAAAGCGCCAAAAGAAAGAAAAAAAAATTCCCCAAAATTAGTTACAAAATAGCAAATTTCACATATAGCAATGCCCAGACACAAACAATATGTGGCAATCACGGCACAAAATTTTTATAGTTAAAGTGGCAATTCACAGGAATAAAATTTCGGTACCTCACTAAGGACCCTATAACAAGCAGAGTAAACAGCGGGCATCCTCGAAGCAACATAAGCAACGGTCTCATCATCTCTATAAGTGAGACCGATATCGCCATAAGCACTCTTGATTTTCCATCTTTTCGATTGCTCCATTGACTTAAGAGGATCCTCAACGAGCTCCTTTGAAGTCTCAGCCACGAGATTCATATTCAAATCTTTAATCTCGCTAAAAGACTCTGATAACCGCAATACTTTTCTCCGCATATAAGGGTCCTCTTGCTCTATAATCCAACACCCATTAACGCAACAAAAAAAAAAAAAAAAACGAAAAAGAACCTGTTGAGTCCGAAGATATTGAACTGGTCAGTAAATTCACGAGATATATAGATTACCTCGAAGGTACTTTTTGATGGCTCGGCGAAGGCGAACAGGAACGACGAGGCAACGTTCAGATTGCTTGGCTGCGGCAAGGAGGGCCTCAGGGGTCAAGATTTTTTGGCTTGTTTCTGAGATTAAGGACGCCATTTTTTTTGGAAAGGGGTGCTTTACTTCTCGCTTCAGCGAGTTAAAATGGGGGAGGGTTTTTCAGTGTTCACTTTCAGGGATTTAGGGTTTTAGGTTTATTTGGCCTATGAAAATTGATCCTTCGTAGCTTAATCCAACAAACCTTATGTTTGGGCCCAATAGGTAGAAATAGAAAGGCTTGCATTTTCGGCACATTTATTTTTGGTACATTTAATCTGTTGATTAAATGCATGCTCCCTTGTATAAAGTCGGCCCTCGTTGAGTTTGCGACCTTTAAATCAGGTGATCATTTCAATAGAAAATTAATAAAAAAAAAATTATATATATTTACACTTTTATATATTTTTTCGTTTAAGAAAATTACTTTTGCCCACATTCTGTTACTTTTTTGTTTCAAAATAAATTTTTGTTACTTTTTTCGTTCACCCACGTATTGAATATGTTATAATTTAGTAGTAAATATTTCTTCCTAATTTTAGTAGAATGATTAGAAGGTACTTTTAGATCAAAAATTCATCTCGTTTATCGGAAGTTTTAAAACTCCATTAGGTTGAGTATATATTCTTTTTAAAAATATTTTAAAAAATTAATACAATAAAAAAAAATACACGTATCGTTCTCTTAATCTTAGTTTATTGAATCCAAAAGTTTCAATGAATTATATATCGTGTGATTGACGGAAGTAAATTTTCTTAAAGAAACAAACTGTTCATAAAATTGTAAATCATGTGATCAACGGAAGTGATTTTTTCAAAAGAAAAAACTGTTCATAAATCAAGTTAAATTTTAATCGTAGAAAAATGTAAAATATATTTTATAGGTAAAATTAAACCTTTGTAAAATTAAAACTTTTAGATTCTATGTTAAAAATATATTTTATGGGTAAAATTAAAAAAAAAATTTATTACTTAAAAAATCCCCTATTAAGGCCCGACCGGAAGGTTAACCTCAAAGATGCGTGCTAAGGTGTTATTATCAAATGAGATTGATTCATGGCATCTGGATGTTTGCATACATAGATGGCGTCATTTCATATCTGCTATCCTTGTTCAAAGATAGCATGGTAATTAGAAAAACTATTGTTTAACATATCACGGCAAAATACAAAGTAACAAAAAGAAAGGATCCCTTCAAAAGTATTTTCACCCACAAAACAAAGGGAAGAAAGGAGTGGAATATTTTCTCTCTTTTTCAACTTCTACCAGTAGAAAAATTACAGTAACCTCATTTCAACTACTCTACGCTCTGATCTTCTCACCCCCCCTGGCTGCTTGCTAGTTCAGCAGCAGCAGCCGTCAAAATAATTGAATTTTTTTTTTTTTCAGAGTTCATCATGTGAATCATCCTCTTCAGTTGACCCACCCCCCGGGGCTCCACCAGATCTTTGGTAAACAGCCGTAATGATAGGGTTGCACACGGCCTCAACCTCCTTGAGCTTCTCCTCGTAGTCTTCCTTCTCGGCGTTCTGGTTGTCATCAAGCCACTCAAGGGCCTCCTTCACCGCAGTTTCAACTTTCTCCTTCTCATCGGCTTCAAGCTTGTCAGCAAGCTTATCCTTGTCATTAATCTGGTTTTTCATGTTGTAGACATAGGTCTCCAGACTGTTGCGAGCGTCAATCTTTTCCTTTACCTTCTTGTCCTCCTCAGCAAATTCCTCCGCCTCGCGAACCATTCTCTCAATCTCCTCCTGGCTCAGACGACCCTTATCATTGGTGATAGTGATCTTCTCGGATTTTCCTGTGCCTTTATCTTCTGCCTTAACATTTAAGATACCATTTGCATCAACTTCAAATGTAACTTCAATTTGAGGGGTTCCCCTGTGCAATTGAGGGAACAAAAAAGTCAGTAAATTCAGGTGAAGATTTGCAGAAAACACAGAAGAGAATGATGGAGGAGAAAGCAAACCTTGGAGCTGGAGGAATTCCGGTAAGATCAAATTTCCCAAGCAACCTACAATCCTTCGTGAGGCTCCTTTCACCTTCAAAGACCTGACATCAAACCATAGCAATTCAAATAAAGGTTCAACGTAAAGTTCTTAGCATAACAAAGCGAGAAAAAAAGAAA
>JBBYHK010000006.1:17159396-17205887 GCA_038382065.1 Adansonia grandidieri | reverse complement strand
GGGAAATTAAAAGAAGGTTCCAATGGAAGTTTTTTGACACAACCCCCCCCCCCCCAAAAAAAAAAAAAAAAAACTCTCAAAGCATTTCTAAGTTCTAATGACAAGCCTGTAAAATGTACCTGAATGGAGACGGTGGTCTGCTGATCCTGATAAGTGGTGAAAACCTGTGACTTCTTGGTTGGGATAACAGTGTTTCTAGGAATCAACTTGGTCATTACCCCACCAACCGTCTCAATACCAAGGGTAAGTGGAGCCACATCAAGGAGAAGAATATCTGTGCATAAATCATTACACACAAATATCAGCCTTACTTGATTCGATTATAACAGTTTTTTCATCAGCCATAGGCCTGTGCAGGTTAGAACAGGAGATGAAAACGTACCTTTGGTTTCATCACCACCCTCTCCACTCAAGATGCCACCTTGTACTGCAGCACCATAAGCAACTGCTTCATCTGGGTTAACACCTTTGTTGGGCTCCTTTCCATCAAAGTAGTCCTTAAGGAGCTGTTGAACCTTTGGAATTCTAGTGCTTCCACCAACAAGAACAATCTCATCAATTTGGTGCTTTTCTAAACCAGCATCTTCCATTGCCTTCTTCACAGGTCCCATTGTCTTTCTGAACAGGTCATTGTTCAACTCCTCAAAGCGAGCCCTGGTCAGTGGCTCTGAGAAATCAATACCATCAAAAAGGGATTCAATCTCCACACGGACCTGATGCTGGCTGCTGAGAGCTCTCTTGGCACGCTCAGCTTCCCTCCTAAGCTTCCCAAGAGCCCTGTTATCCTTGCTGATATCCTTTCCATGCTTTTTCTTGATCAGTTTAATAAAGTACTCCATAATCCTCTGGTCAAAATCCTCACCTACAAAAAAATGACCATAAGCAAGAAACCATAATAAAAACAATTTTTACAAGCCTAAAAGCAAAGATGGGTGATGCTTACCTCCCAAATGCGTGTCTCCATTTGTGGAAAGAACCTCGAATACACCATTGTCGATTGTCAAAATACTGACATCAAATGTCCCACCGCCAAGATCAAAGACAAGAATGTTTTTCTCACCACCCTTCTTGTCCAAACCATAGGCAATGGCAGCTGCAGTTGGTTCATTGATAATTCTTGCCACATTGAGCCCAGCAATAATGCCAGCATCCTTGGTGGCCTGCCTCTGGGCATCATTGAAGTAAGCTGCAAATCAAACAGAGATAATTTGAGCATAATCAAGATCAGATAACAGAATCCTTTTCCAACAGATAACATTGTTTTTTTTTATATGTGCTCACCAGGAACAGTGACCACTGCATCCTTGATTTTCTTCCCAAGGAAAGCTTCTGCTGTTTCCTTCATCTTAGTTAGAACCATAGCACTGATCTCCTCGGGACTGAAGATCTTGGTCTCTCCATCCTTAATCTTGACTTGAATATAAGGTTTTCCATCCTTGTTCACAATCTTATATGGAACAAGTTTCATATCCCTCTGGACCTCCTTATCCTCAAACCTGCAAACAGAACAAAAGTACCCCCAGTAAGCATTATTTCACAATCAACCCTTAAAGTAAAACAAGAAACATAAGAAGGACGTAAATTACTTTCTTCCAATAAGTCTCTTGACATCAAAGATGGTTCTCTCTGCGTTGACAGCTGCTTGATTCTTAGCAGCCTCACCGATTAGCCTCTCACTGTCAGTGAAAGCCACCCATGATGGTGTAATACGGTTTCCTTGGTCATTGGCTATAATTTCGACATGACCGTTCTTGTATACACCAACACAAGAATAAGTTGTACCAAGATCAATTCCAATGACAGTCCCCAATTTCGTGGCCTCCTCCTTTGCAATCGAGATTGCAAAAAGACATCCTGTTCGCAAAGTTCACACAATGTTAATCCCTTATTATGATTATACTGGCCCCTTTTTCAATAGTTCTTTTAAGATCGTTTTTAAGTGTAATGCGCAATCTTGATGTTCTGCCACGTATTAGACGTAGATTATCTATTGAATTAGATATCAAGATCATACTTGGAAAAACTGCCACGTGCACCACAGATCAACAAAAAACGGAACAATTAATGACATTCGAACGAACTTTCTAGAGCATTCTCGTGCATAAGCATAACGTTAATAATTATAAATAAATTATGATATTTTAACGTAAATGGAAAAATAAAAATAAAGTGATACACAAGATTTTCCTTAATTAGTTCAAACTCCATTAATTAGATCATAGTTCTAATCAAACGAATTAGCGAGTTATCCATTCTAAAAACCCAGAGATTCCTAGCTCAAATCAATGGAGAGAAAATCTAACGATATGAGATCGCTGAAACTCTCATGTCACGATCTAACGCATCACTAGAACCGTAGAACCTAAATCGGATCCAATCAAGCTCCGATTTAGAGGCAAGAAAATCACCAAACAGAATTAGATCCACTACATTTGTTCTCAAACAGAAAAAGAATCAGAGATCACGAGATCACATGAAAACAAGCAGATCTAGCAAAAACCATGACCAGCAGGGCACTCACCGGACAAGACTATCGCTATAACAACCAAAAAGCTGCGTGCTCTCCACGAGCCAGCCATCGCGCGTCCTCAACACGTATCACTCTTTTCAATCGGAGAAGTCTCTCAGTGTACCGTTTAGAAAGAGTTGTTTCGAATGATGTTCTTTTTTTTTTTTTTTTTTTTAAGCAGCGAGGGGAGTCGGGGTTCCAGCATTTTATAGTCGACGGGTCCTCAACAAAGAGTAGTTCTTCTAAGGGGAGTAAAATGCGAGAACATGTCATCGGTGATGACGTGGACCAATCAGTTTTCGAGGACGAAATTGTTAAGCCAATCAAATTAAATCTTGTGTTGGGGAGATCCTGGCCGTTTATTTTCCCAGATGTTCGCGTGTCCGCTTACCACTCGCTTGCTTTTCCGATTTAATTTATTAAAAATCGGAGTCCGGTGCCAGATTCAAAACGAGCCGACAGTGCGTCGTTTTTTGACCAGCCCAAAGGATGGTAAAAAAAAGAACTTTGGATTTGGCAATTTAAAAAAAAAAAAAAACTAGTTTGTGATATATGAATTAATTTTACTTATTAAATAATAAATAATAAATAATAATATGATCTATGGTTTAACTCCTGAACGAGAGATATTTTTTATTTTTATTATTAATTTATTATATAAATTAAAAAATAAAAATTATTTATTCAAAAAAAAGTTGCAACTTTGAGATTGATAGTCCCAATATCATTTATATATTGTTTAATAAAAAATTGATTTTATCTATTGAGTAATAAGTGGAAAAAAATTTTGTAACTTTTATTAAGAAAATTATTCATCATTTTAAGTGTCATCACTTTCATCCATGAATTTTGGTAAATTATCTAACAGTCTTTATTCAATATTTTTAATAAAAATTAATCATTCAAAATTTTAATTGGTTTGACAATAAACATTTATCTTCAAATTATTGAATATATTGAAAATTTTGTTATTCAAATAGAATTATGGCTCCATTATAAACAATTTTGAGTTCTCCAGCCTCTACCATTCGATGTGATTTAGAAGGTGGGAATCTAATTATAGAAAAAGGATTACGTTTAGTTATTTAAATTTTAAATCTATTAAATATTATTTTTAAAGGTTGTTAGATAAATTAATTAAATTTGTTGATGCAATAATGAGATTTGATGGTCGGACAGGCTTGGAATCAATGAGTGGGATCTACGAGGCAAAAAGGTTAGAAAGCATTGAAGTTTTATATTTTGAGATACCCTCAAATACTCAAGTCAGTAAAAGTTAAAAGAAGAAGCAAAATAAAATTGTATGCGTGGTTTTACTTCTTTGTAGATCACTTTTATCTTTATATATAGCCTTTGTTAATTTTTCCAACTTATCTAGGTCTCTATAGAGATAGAGTTTTGATAAGCATGAGTTTATTGCTTATCTATCGTTCTGCATCTTAATGGAGATCAAATTTATTTAGGATATTATCATAAGACCATTATTATCCTTAGATAGGGCTTATCTCTTTAATGAGTTATCTCATCTTATAGGTAAAAGTCATTCTTCTCTTATTGAGACTTCTTTTCTGAAATGACAAGACCATGAGAACAATTTGTGCATTGTTCTAAAGTAGACAATACCTTATAGCGGGTGTAACCTGATAATCCTTACATCAACAATATTGTCGTCTGTCGGAACTCATTTTAGATTTATACTAACCCCATACGAAAACATAATTCACAACTTTGTCAAGAGAGCCAATGTTGAAAGAACAATGATCCCACATTGATTAGTCTTGTGACTTATAAAGCAAAGATTATCCTTGTTCTATTAATGTGCTTTTTTTATAGGATAAAATCGTAAAAACAATTTATGCATTGCTTCAAAGAAAATAATATTAGTGAAAGTAATCCAACAATCCTTGCATTAACAGAATTAAATTTTGAATTCTGATTTTTTCATTATTAACACCAATTAATCTCACTGGAACTCGAGAATTTGCGTTTTAACTAGCTTGGTAACTAAGAATCTTATTGAAAGATTAAAGCTAGCTAACAATTTCGTTGTGGGGAGGGGGTATTTTTACAGTTTGATTCTAAACCCCAACTTAAATGATTTCTTCTTTTCTTTCTTTTTCCCTCTCTATAAAATGCAGTGTTGATGAGATTAAAAAGTTACCATTACAAACGAGTAAAGATCATGAATTATTATCCCTCTACTTGTAGAAGAAATATATAAGAGGTTACGTTTTGGACCATAAATCAATATTCCATTTCTGGGAGAAAGGGAGGAAAGAAGCAACGATTGAGGAGCGAGGCATATTTCTTGGTCAAGTAAAAATATTTCAAATTAATTTTAGTGCAATGATGTCATATAGGGTCATAGAACACGACCTTAATTTTGGAATAAAGCCAAAAAAATAAAAAAAAGTTAAGTTAGTTTCCATTTTTATGTTAGGAAAAGTAAAAAGAATAAAAGTTTTTGGAATTTCGTTTTATAGAAGAGATTTTAATATTTGGAATAAGGAAAAAAATGTGAATATTGCTGAATATAAAATGTTATCTATTTTTTTCTCTTTTTTTGCTTACATTTTCCAGTCACTCAATTTAGGTGAAAAAAAAAAAGGTGAGGGTCGTTGTCAGAATTTGATTCATTCAGACCCTAAAAGGATCGCTTCTTAGTAGATAAAAAACAGTATGTTCATGGTGCAATTCAAGGCTGACCATTGCATTGTTTCTCGATAAGGACTCGGCTTTGAGGCCATTTGTTCATGCCCTAAGCGTTCTGTAATATTACCATTTGTCTAACAGGCATGATCCATCATAACTGTCATGTGGCGACTCCTCATTTAAGTTTGCCAATTGAATTCGCATTTGGCACGTCAAATTCTTCACGTGTGGAATATATTTGTTGGTGATTTTTCAATTTTGTAATCGTGAAGATTCAAACCTTGTTTTGGGTTGAATCTCTCCTTTTACTTTCTTATTTATTGCCTGGAAAATTCCAAAGCAACAATGGCAAATCCTCCGGATTGCTTTGAGGAAATTATCTTCACTTCTGAAGCAAAGGAATCATATTTTCTGAAGACATTATTGAGATAAAAAATAACCAAAACCTGATCTTCTTTACTCTATATCTAGCCCAGCAAATGAATCCCTCTCTGGTCAATAGCTTTGTCTCCACTAGTGTCAATGTATCACATGTAGCTTATTAAAGTCACTGTATAAAGACATCCAAGGCTTGGATGTCAGTATTCAACTCATGTATTGCAACTTTGACTCATAAAATTAAAAAAGGTGAAGCCAATTGATATTTTGCAACTATGATTCGCACATATAGTTGCATAAAAAGGTTAGCAAGCTAAAAGTAAATAGAACCTGTGACATTAATTTATAGCACCATGTATGGTAATCACAAACATGCAAAGGGGAAAAAAAATAAAGGCGAAAACGAAGGAAAAACAATACCAATACCACATAAATTATATAGACTAATGCTGATCCTTTGACTTTGTTTTCTTCTTCCATGTCTTGAAAACTTGGGAGTTTCCCAATTGTCTCTATCAGCTATTGACGTATACTCACTCTGAAATAAGAGAAGTGTTGATGCAATATTATAGAAGTTGAAAAGTCATGTATATTTTCAATTTTGCTGAAACATTTAAAAAATATGAAATTTAAATATCAATATTTATAATTTTTTTTATTCACATATCGTAACCTTGTCCTTTAAAAAAATCGCGGTCTCGTATGATGAAAAATGAAGAACTTGGTTTTTCACGTATATACCATTTATTCTCCCAGCTAGTAATATTGTTGCTGTTCAGGACAAACCCTTAATGCAAAAAAAAAAGAAAAGAAAAAAAGGTTGGTCTCCCATGGTGAACGTTAGTCCATATAATCTGATTTGGGCACTAAATGCAAGTCCAGCGATCTGGCCCACCGGTATTCAAAATAATACCAGTTCAAAGTTTAAACAATGCAGATTTTAGTCAAAAAATTCGTCAGAGATTTCTACAGATTTTGGTAAATATATTTATACCACTTTCATGTATAAGCCATTTATTTGACATTGCAATATAATACAGCAACTAACACAAATTGGGGTTCTTCAATTATCAATAAATTTGCTGCCAATGGATGGTTGAGCCACCTATGGATTATGGATAAGCTGGTCTTGAATTCAGTGGAAAATGGCAATAAATATAGCATCGGCTAGCAGTTATCTGCGAAAAAACGTGAAGGCTATCCGTATGACTGAGGTTTGAGAATCTCGAATGCAGTGTCAAGTTTATCCATCCTCAAACAAATCCCACCTCAATCAAAAAAAGACAAAGAGAAGAGTGAGAGGGCTTTTGTTTCTTTCTTCGATTCTTTTTCAGTTTTTACCTTTTTTTCCTCTTCATCAGGGCACATTTTCCAAGCTTTTTTGTTGCAAATTTTACGACCCACTACACTACATGCCATGCAACGGAGGTCCAACCAGTTTTAGATACCTGGTAAACCCAAGCACACATGCGACAGCCCCGCATCGCGTTCGACGCCTCTCTCATTTATTCCTCTTTGTACACATATACATATATTATATATATCATCCATACATGCTGTAAGTTTAAAATCTCCATATAAATGACCCCTTTTGCACTCTGATTTCTTCCCTTTTTTCCTTTTTTCTTTTCTTCTCGTCTCATTTATTCCTCTACAGCTGACAGCCATGGTTTCTCACTTAGTCAACACTATCCGAAATGTAGTTGGGATCACAGGTACGTTAGTTCAACAAGGAATTTATGATACAACGTTGTTTCCTTAAAACTGCCTGTAAAAAGAACCAAAAAAAAAAAAAAGATTATTTATTCCATTTACTTCTATCAGAGTTAAGTAACACACTTCGTTACCATCCATTGAAGGCTAAATTAATGTGGATTTTTTTTCCTGCTTCTTTCCAGGGAACGTTATCTCACTCTTCCTGTTCTTGTCTCCTGTGTAAGCTTTCTCCTTTTAGCGTAATCTTTTCAAGCACGGTGAGCTTTCTTTTTCCCCTTGTTTTTCAACCCAGAAAATGAAGGGGAAAAGGCAAACATCCATTGTCAGTGGTAAACCGAGAAGACGTTATTGCCTATAGGGTGATCGATTTTTAAATAAGATAAAAGGGCGGGTGTTGGGTTTTCAGTGCCAGGGGTGTTATAATTAAAAGCAATAATCAACCTACCATTATCATTTAATCTTCTTTTTGCCTGACGACATTTATTTTCCAGGCCAACTTTTGTTCGAATTTGGAAGAAAGGGTCAGTGGAACAGTACTCCCCAGCCCCATACCTAGCAACCTTAATCAATTGCATGGTTTGGGTCATTTATGGGCTGCCTATGGTGCACCCAAATAGCACCCTGGTTGCCACCATCAATAGCGCAGGGACCGCCATTGAGGTCGTCTATCTAACCCTCTTCCTGATCTTTAGCCATGACAAGAAAAAGAGACTCAAAGTGCTGCTAATCATGCTGGTTGAGCTAATTTTCATCGCCGTAGTCACCACTCTGGTTCTTACCATAGCTCAAACCACCGAACGCCGGTCCATGGTCGTTGGAATCGTAGCAATTTTGTTCAACATCATGATGTACGCTTCGCCTTTATCCGTCATGGTTAGTAACATAAAATTTTCGCTACCCTAAAACACGAAAGAGTAACTGCAAATATATATACATGTATCATTTTAATTATCTACTAAAACAAATATGCATGCCCTTGCATTTATTTTACTAATTTGCTTTGTTGAATTTGGGTGGACGACAGTTTTATACAATTTGCATTATAATTCATGAGTGGATATTCTTATAGTTAATTAATTTGTAGAATTTTGTTAATTGTTTTACCATACTGAGAAAGAGCATGGCTTGTTAAAAAGGGTTGTTCAGAAAACTAAAGCATAATCCAGTTAGTTCACCTTACGTAGAAGTATAAGTATTTTATGAGTTAAGTCAAGTAGTAGCCTGAATTCTTTTTTAATTTTTTGTCCAAGTTTAAATTTAACTTGACTCGTAAATTTTGATAACTGTTAAAAATATAAAAAAAAAATTTTTATGCTAATATTTATATATTTTATAATTAAATTTAAATAAAAATATTTTTTTATTAATTAAATAATTATTCGAATCAAATCAATCCAGTTTGAATAAAAAAATATTAAATTCAAGTTAGATCCACTTCAAACTGAGACGGATGGATTGCTCAAGCCTTAAATAAATTTAATTTTAAAAGATGATATTTATTAAATTTAAAATTTAAATTCTAAATCAATATCTGTTTTGTCTATCCTAAGACTGCATGTGGTATCCTTTCAAAAAAATGTTGATCGGATTTAAGAAGACGTGGTCTAATTAATATACGATGGTGGCGCAGAAACTGGTGATCTCGACGAAAAGTGTGGAGTACATGCCATTTTTCCTCTCCCTAGCTTCCTTTGCCAATGGTGTTGCTTGGACTGCTTACGCTTTCCTCCCTTTTGACCCTTTCATTGCTGTAAGTTACCCAGTACTTTTTACCCTTTTCTTTCTCTTTTGACTTCTTCATTTCAATTAATCGAAGAGAAGAAAAAGAAGGAAAAACAAAAGAAGTCACTGTTGAATAAAAAAGTGAATTATAGCCTTCTCCCTTGAATATACATGTGCATATATACACACACACACACATCTACATATCGATATTAATGCAAAAGAACCTTTATGCTTTTCCCTATTACCAGGCATCTTGATTTTCCTCTCCAAGGAAACTAACAATTTTGGTGATATGATCATATATTTAGTGAAATATTTGCGTGCAACATGTGGCAAAAATGATAATCTTTGATTAAAGTGACTGATTTTCTTACTCAATATTACTATTTGTTGGTAACGTAGGCCCTGTTATGTCGTATAATTCAAATTAATAATGCATGGGAGGAGGGAGTTTGGTATTCTGTGGTCTTTTGGTAGGTTAAGCACCCTCTCGTTTCACGTGACTTTCCAACAAAAATGCCGACGAAATAAGTCCTTTACGAAAAGGGAAAAATGAGCTCTGAAAATTATAAGACCCACGTGAGTTTACACTAAAATCAGAACAGGACCCTTGACCTTAATGGGTCCTTTTTATCTCCATGATTATGGCAATATCCTTAATTAGTTTGTAACAAGTTCAAATAACAACTCTGTTGAAAACTATGGGTTTTTTTTTTTTTTTTTTTCTGACAGAGATTTGGTTTCTATAATGAGTTTCTGGTTTTTCATTTTTCATCAGGCTCCAAATGGACTGGGGACATTGTTTAGCTTAGCCCAGCTGTTGTTGTACGCCACATATTACAAGTCCACAAAGAGAATAATAGCAGCAAGGAACGAGACGAAGATCGAGAAGAATCTGACTGATGTGCTCGTCAATGGAGACGATGATGATTCCAAGAAGGCAGCCATAGCACTAAGCCACCCAGACCCTTCTGCAATATAAATAATTAATTACTACTTCCATGCATCCTTACAAAAGAGAGAGAGTTTTTTTTTGTTACAAACTCCAGTCTTATCTAATGATAAAATGTTGATCTTCAAAGTTCAAACTGAGCTGATTTACTTCCATGTATGGATTTGGTTTTCGTTTTGTTGCTCAAATTCTGAAAGAGATTGCCATCTGATTTTATTAGCTTTACATTATTGTTAGAGCAGCATGAATCTTAGACATCATAACAGCCTCTCCTCTTCTTACTCAATGATTCAACCGGCGATAAAAATTCCAATTAAACTTTCTTTTTCCAAGCAAAGACGAGTAAGTGGGATTTTATAGCTCAAAAGGAAAGGTATCTTACAACTTCAGAAAGCTCTTGGAACCAAAATCTGCACTTTCACTCTCCTAAGAATTCTAGGACCATAAGAATTAGACTCTAAATATATCTACAACCTAATCATAACTCTCCAGTGCTCTCACAGGAACTCCCTGGATTTGCCATCACGTCATGAACAGACAATCTAATGATATTGCTGCCTGATGATCTTGAAACCTCTAGACACTCCTGAAGGTCAGCATCGCAAGCTATCAAAACCCATTCATTATCGTCATCCAAGTACTTGATATCAAAATTACCCACCTCCAGTTTCAGCCTCTTGGCAACTTCCTCTTTCAGTTCCTCTATGGCAGATCTTACAGAGATCCGAAATCTAATTATATCTTCTCTGTAAGTTGCCTTAATGGTCACACTCTTCATTTCCTGCCTAGCTGTTACATTGGGTGTTGACTGAGTAAAAGTAGCCATGGCTTGCTTAAGAGCCAGATCAGAACATGGAGGTGGTGTCCAACTAGATTCTGGAAATCTCTCATCAACGCCGACTTCTGCTGCTGAAGGACATAGGTTTCTCAAGTCTTTTGAACTTCCAGCATCCTCCACTAGCATACCTCCAAATGGCTCTAAAGGTTCTGTTGCCACAAGGGCTTCAGGCATAGAGAACGTGGCTGATATATTTGGTTCTCCTACAGGTTGCAAGGCCAATTCAGGAGAGCCTCGTGCTTTAAAGCACTGCTCGTGGATGGAACCAAGTGGATCCTTAGTGGTGGCGGTTTCAATTGCAGGGCTGCCTTGGCAAGAACCATGAGAAGTAGGTGTTCCAGCACTCCCTTCTCCTGAGCCACTCCCTGTTTCGGATCTGTTTGCCCCTTTATCCAAGTCTGGTAAGAGCCCATTCTGCTGAGGGAAAAGTTCTTCTTGGCTCAATGTCCTCCCTTCCGGCAACTGATCTTCCACCAAAGCTTGTCCATCACTTCCTGGTGTCCTACATGTGTGCGAACCATTTTTTTCACCTTTAGGCTCAGATGTTTTGGAGTTGGGTGAGTTCTGTTGATTTGACCCATTCAAACTAGTTGGCCATGAAATGGAACCAATAGCAACTGGGAGTGGAGCGGGGGCAAGTGAAGTTAAACCAAATGCTCCATCAGCAGCTTGGACAGATTCAATAACATGTTTTAGCTTAGTGAGGGAACGGCTGACTTTATTGATCTTACGAGATGGCCACCTGGAGATCCCATGCTGCCTGCAGATGCGCTTCATCGTTGTAGGACAAACTGTAAAGCAAGAATATTTCTGAGCATAGCCCATATTAATAGGTACCGGTTTATAAACAGAAAATTATATAAATTAGCATCTCTTAGGTAACATAGTTTAAAAGGAAAAGAACATTTTTCAAAAAAAGCGTATGCATACCACCAAGGCTCTTTGCAGCGTCCTTGAGACTTCCTGCAAAATACTGTTGAAGCACCTCCAGACTAATTGATTTCTCAGCTTTCCCACGTTTTCGCTCTGATTTCTTGTCTTTGTTCTGTGGAGGACAAACAGGATTTTTGCTTCCACTAGCAACAACGCTGCCTCCATCAGTTGCAGGGTCAAAATTCACAGTTAGTTGCTGCTTTGATGAATCTAATTGCAGTTCTTCTCTGTTTGGTGAGGTCTTTGACCCAGGTGGTGACTTCAGAGATGGAGGAATTGGAATAGGTTCAAGTCTTGAATCAAGCCTTTCATTTGAAGAAGCTTCAATGATTTCAATAGATCCTCCATCCTCTTCAAGTTCGGCTCCAGAAGCAACCTTAAGACTTTGGAAATGCTGCTTCATTGTTGCCACTATTGAGCCCAAAATAGTCTGTTGTTCATTGCTAGCAGCACTAGCTGGGGGCAAAAAAAATTCCAGAACATAATCATCATCTCCTGTATAAGTACTCCGTAGGCATATTGCAAAACAACTTGTTAATCCGAACATGCGAGCATAGTGTACTAAGGGGTACTCGGTTTTGCAAAATTGGGTAATGTCAGTGCAAAAGCATGAGTTGTGGGATAAAAATGCCCTCCCAGCAACCCCCTGACCCTTTTGTAGGTGATGCTCAAGACAAGCTTCCCGGAAACCCCAAATGTGAGCATCTACAACATAGAATGCGACATCAGTTGTTGACATGCAGACTTGCCCCATGCAACTACCATCAAAGCTTGTACAGCTTTTCTTTAGACCACCACCATAAGCCAAAACACTGCGATGCCTGCAAGGGACCCAGGTTTGAGCCAAAGGTAGTTTGTGAGTTTCACAGACCACTGTCAAAATCTCCAAAATTTCAGCCAGTGCATTTTGACGACTTTTATTGCAAATCTGGCAGAGAAGCATTAGTATGTTAGAATAGAGAGAAGAAATGAAAGAAAAACACCAAAACATTTTTACAGTATCCAAAAAAGAAAATAGATTTCATAAAATAACAATCGAAGCCCACCTGGGTGCTTGGATGATCCAATACTTCGGAACTTTTCAGATTCACGGCCTGCGTAAGAACTGAAATCACGTGACTGAGGAATCTTACAGCATTTTAAAACTAGAAATCTTTGCTAAGAATCAGTGCTTAAGAATGGACGAAAAAAGGTTCCCTCAAAAATTCCCCAAGGAATTTACTAATGATTTAGCCCTAATCAAATAAGAAGAGACTATGAGGCTAGGATGTATCGTAAAGGGAAAGAAACCCAACCTCAAGTGCTTTGCATACTTTATCAACCTCAGGTGCATAATTAATCTTCTGTGAAGTCATAATGAGTTCAAGTACCCCAACACAGGACTGTCTAGAAGGTTCAAAGACCGGCAACGCCAATGTTCCTTGAACATTGTAATGCAGCGCATGATCAAGCCGTGAATACTCCCTGCTGGAATAATACTGTACGTTGGGTGTCCATTCTGGCAATTTTTGTAGGAAAACACGGCCGGGAAGGCCAAGCTGCCCATCACTCTCTCCATCCACTGAAAACATGTACGTCAAAGAAACCATCCTATACTGATGCAGTCCACTGCTATGCGGATCAAGGACAAAGGGTTGCCCTGATGTTGTTAGCACATACCGACCCCCACTCTTTACAGGTGCCCAAACCTGCGCCAGAACATGTTGTTCAGTTGATTCTTTGAAGTAGCGCAGCGCCCGAGTCATCCTCTCTTTAATTACACAATAACTATCCGGGTTCTCAAGAGGCAACAGTCCCAAAAACGGAGAAGGCAGCCCTCTAGTATCATTTTCCTCCTTCGCATTTTCATTTACTGGATTGGCAGTACCTGCATTTATTATAATTTAAAATGCAAATCAAATCAGTCAAGCAACAGTATGTTCAACCCAATTAAACATGTACAGTTTCTAGTAAGGTGATATAGACTAAGCCTAGAAAATTATACAAACTCAGGCGCTTGACTATCGAAATTGAAGGCGGTGTATATCCACAGACATAAGAACCAAAAGGACAAAACGGAAAATAGAGTTGCAGAAGGCATACACTCTCCATGGAAAAAGTCCAAAGCTGAGAAGGAAAAACAAGCAGCTGCAAGCTTGCCAGCTCAGAAATTTAAGGAAACTACTAAGGATACAAAGGCAAAATACTAAAGTAACTAAACCGTAAGGTTTCAATTTTCTTTTTCTACGGGGTTGGTTAACCCACCGAGAAAATTGGAACTTCATTATATTTGCTTTATGATTCCACTGAACAATACTTTTACTCTCAAGGTCTTAAAGAAACCAAATGGAGCTTTAAAAACCCAACGAGTAGAGATGCCATGTTGGAGGGATCAGCAACATGAAGAAATTTCCAATTTTTCAGGATTACCAAATTCCAAGGAAAAAAAACAGAATCAAATTCAAGCTCCAAATCAACCAAATAAAGCCTAAAAAAACCAATCCAAATCAGAAAACCGACACAAAAGAAAAATCCAAAAGAAAAAAAAAACAGCAAAAAGGATGAAACATTTGCGAAGTTATCAAGCTCAAAAAGGACTAACACGTGACAAAATGATTGCAACCGGCGTGAGCGGCGGCAGACCCAAGCTTATCTTCATCAGAGAAAGCCCAAAGAGGGGAGCAAGGCTGCTCCGAAGAAGAAGATATGATAAAAGGAGAAGTGGGGTTAGAAAGGAAAGTGAGCTGATCGAACGGCCAAGAACTCTCGAGATCGAGATCATCCAAATCCATATTCCCAGCGTTTTGTTGCAGCTGTTGTTGTTGCCGTTCTTTTGGTAAGAAAGGACACGCGCTGCCTTTCTCTGGCTCGCACATTTTCTGGGAAAGGAAAGCAGAAAAAAAAAATTGTTTTGGTCCCTTGAAAATTTTTTTCTTATTTCCTGTTGATGAAGAAAGTCGTTTTCCTCTCTGAGCTGTTTGGTGGGAGAGAAAGAGAAGGAAAAAAAAACAGAGATTCACACACAAAAGACAAACGACATTATACATTTTTTTTTTTGCTGATATTCTAATTGATGGAACCCAATGCAACAGTTGGGTTGTAGGCAAAAAATAAAATAAAATTCGGAGGGATCATCCGTTGCCGCTTCCTTCGATTGTCACCGCTAAACTTTCTCCGTTCGTGTAAGTTTGAACGCTCATATGATATTTAAAAAATTAAAAAAAATTAAATTTAATTAAAAAATAAATTAAATTTTGAATTTAATTTTTAGAGTTTGAGTTTAAGCTTGATTCATTTTATTATTACATTATATATTTATTTTATATTTTATATATTATATAATTTTTATCATATAAATAATACATATATATAATATTATAGTGTAAATTTTTAAAACTAAGTTAAATTATTTATATCTATAAATTTAATAAAAAAATTTATTAAATTAATAAAAATTAATTTTTTAAAAAAAATATATTATAAAAAATAATATGGACGAAGTTTAAATGGGCTTGACTATTTGTTTACAAATATAAGTGAACTTAGATAAAATTTAAAACTCATATTTTGGGTCAGGCTAAACTTAGATAAATATATTTAATGTTAATACTATATTCAAATCCAACTCGATTCGACTCATGAATAGGTCTAGTCACCTCCCCAGATCAACATTTTTCTTTTAATACATTATTTCTTAGTAGTTTTTATGATTGTAACATTTACTTAACCTTACCAAATGTTTTTCATTTTGTATCTTGTGGATCTATGCTGGAAAGATATATATACATACATATATATATATATATATATTCAAACCCATTTACACGATCGAATGCAAGACAATAAGATGAAAGTATTATTTTTACTTATAATTTATGTTATTTGATAACTGTCAGATACATATATATATATATTCAATATAATATATATTTTTTTATTTATTCTTTAAGATTCTTAATCCTATATTAATATTTAAATATATATTAAACATAAATTTTTAATATAAATAATTTAGAAGAAATAAACAATTTGAATAAAAGTGGCCTATAGTTACTTATATTCACTTTAACCATTTTATGAAAATGGTGATAATCTTTAAATAAATGAATTTTCAATATTAAGTTAAAAAACTAACTGAAAGTAGAATGTAAATCCATATATTGAATTTTTTGACGTAAACTTTTAGTATGATTTATCTTGAAAAATGAAATAATATAAAAAAAACACTCAACTATAAGTATAAATATTTTTATTAATATCTAACAGAATTAAAATTTAAATTTCAATATTTATAATTTTTTTGTACTATCAAATTACCATCAACTTTACACAAAAACGTATTGTCCACCGAGATTTGCTTCTTACTAATGAAAATGAAAGTGTATTTAAATAAGTTAGATGGTGATGATTATTGATTTGTGGTTTATATAAAGGAAGACGGGATGAAACTTCATCATACATAATGCTGTCTGCTCTCCCATTGCAATAATGCAATGTATTAAAAAATTTCTTGCATCGTAGAACTTTACTAGGAGTGGAAACTTTCATGCAAAAGGATACAAACTTTCTTAATATATACGGCGTTCCTTGCATCTCTTTTTCTTTGAGAAGTTCTCGCCCTACCCACCCCAATGTCGACTCACCTCCAAACTAACTTTAAGCTAAGTGATTAACGACTCTGCCCCCATAAAAGGCAAATAGAAAGAGAAAAAAATAGAGTTAACGCGGCATTTCACAAATTAACAATTTGCAAAAAGCAAATCTTTTTCTAAATTTAATTAATCTCGATGATTGTAACAATTACGAGATATTATTGATTTTGAAAGTTGGTGTTTATTCGTGCGTGATTATATTTTTTTGATAAAAATTATCACACAACAGTAGTGATTTTTATAAAATTATAATCTAATATTTAATAATTAAATACAAGATTATTTATCTGTTGACACTAGTCTCGTGATCATGTATGTGGATTACATAATAATTAAAGGTGATACGAATTCTTATGCATAACTTCATTATTGATGTAATATTATTAAAATTATATCAATTATTAAATATTATCTGCTTTAAAAACTAAAAGCTCGACTCATGATCTAATCTTTAAAAAAAAAAAAATCTTAACAACAATCTATTCTTTCATAATTACCCATAAAATCATTTGCACTCAACAAGTCTAATCCAGTGAAATCTTAGAGCACTGCTTGCACATTTTTTTAAAATATAAAAATGTATAATAAAAAAAATACAAATATTAAAATTTAAATTTAATATAACTTATAAGTTAATGTAGAGAATAAATGATGAATCCATGGAAAAAGTAAAATTAATAATAGAAATTAATGTTTTAAATATTTCCTCAAACAAACACAACTGGGAAAAGTTGTTGGCTTTAAAAGCCTTTTAACGTGATGATTGTTTTCTAATAGACTTAGCTACCCTTAGCGCTTAATCCTTGTTTAATTAATTAAGACCGTGACTGATGCACCGGGGCCAGCCGGACCTTGAAATGACAAACTTAACCCTAACAACATTTTCATTCTTTAAAAGAAAATTGGAAATTTTGCTGGTCAAAGTGGTGGCGTTCTGGACTGAGGGGTACCTTAGTCATGCCATTTAATGAATTTTTTAATCGAGAAAACAAAAATATCAAGACCCTGCCAATGTTGATTTTGAAGAGAATAGAACATATGATTTAAGGTGGGGCCATCCTCAGACATCAACCATTAATCTTATCAAAATCCTAACTTTGGAAGATTAAAGTGCTTATAATTTCGAAGTTGGAATCTAATTAAGAAGATAAGCATTAAGTTTTTGTCATACTGGTAAAATAGTATTTCTTTAACCTTGAGAGGGTTAGCTGAGCTGACAATTCACTACAATTAAAAAAAAAAAACACTGAATAAAAAATAGTGGTACTTTTAGGTAGATTTTAGATGTATATTTTTGTCTTGAAATAATTATTAAGTTGAAAATTTTACAAACAGATTAATAACCATATTAATTTTAAATTGTAAATAAAAAGCAGGTATATATTATAATAATTCAATTGTGAAGCTTTTGCTAACTCTAATTATAACATTTTATTTCATAGAATTTATTAAAATTATTTTTATATTTATTTTAAAATTTGTTTACCAAATCAAATTAAGTTTGAAATTTGGGAGGACTGATTTTCAGATTCGAATGCTGCATGGGACATCACAGAAGAGATGGGGCACTGCCCGCTGAATGCTGGCTCAGCATAAAAATCATTGAATTTCTGTTCTTATTCCGTCCCTATCCTTCTTTATTTTTGGACTTATAGTAGAAGTAGCAGACTGGCAAACTTGGGGGGGGGGGTAAGACTTTCCCCCTTTCTTTGCTGCCTGCTAACGTCAACCAAGACAATTTCAAACTTTTAAAAATTAATTACCCCAAAACTTCTAGCAATTATATCTAATTAAACTAATTGAGATATGTAATTGTTTTTAATATTGTTTATATAATTAAAAAATTTTATCTCCAATTCATAAAACATATTAAAGATTTTTTTAAAATAAATAATAATATAGATAAATAAAAAGAGGTGCAAGTTTCGTGCTTTTCTTATTTTAAATATTATTAGATAGCAAAAGACAATTATAGATTTACGAGTTACAACCCTCCCACTACTAATCCAATTATAGATTTACAAGTCCTAAACTCCTACTCCTGGTCGTAGGTTCTTCTGTTTGTTTCAATGTTTAACGTTGTCCTTGTCGAGGATATATGACATATATCGACTTGCATCTTATAGAGATTGGGTGCACAACTGGCAATTTTTAAAAATTATTTTAAAATTTGATTTTAATTTTGTTGTTACCCACTTCACCTTTCGCATCTGGGCCCCTTCCAAATGGGATTCAGATTTAAAAAAAAGAAAAAAATTGTTAGAAGGTTTAAAATAGATAATAACGGATACTCCCTTCCCTACCAACACCTCAACTAGGATATTGGAATAGTTTAGCCGTCAAACAATTATTAATTATCGATAACAACATATTCTTTTAAGTAAAAAAGGATCAGTTAATGAGTGTTTAAAAATTAAAAGTTTTATTAAAATTAAAAGTTTTTATATAAAATCGGTTATTTTTATGAAATTTTAAAATAATATAATAATTATTTTTTTATTTTAAAAATTTTAATTAATATTTATAAGTATTAGTTAAATTTTCTCCAAGTTAGAAAAAAAATTATTCTCAAAAAATAACTTAAATTCAAAAAAATAAAATCAAACTTAATTCAATTTATTATGCAAACTTTCATCTTTTCGTTATAATAAATTAAACCGTCGTATAATTATTTACACCCAATAAAACTTTAAAGTGAACGAAAAAAAAAATACCATTTTAATTTTCAATAGCTAAATATTAAGATGGAATTTTTTTGTCACATAACCCCAAAATGGCATAAGAAAATTGTCTGCGTGACACGCAAATATGGAAGTTTAAAATATTTCCTTCTTTATTTTTATTTATATTTTTATATTTTATCTTCACTAATATTTTGTCAGAAAAAAATTAATTTACATCATCAATGCCACGTGGCATTTCTGTCTTAGTTGGCAAACAGATTAACCCGCAATTCACGTTTTGTGCCGACACCTCTCTAAGAAATAAGGAGAGACTCAATTTGTTAAAGGCCAAAATATATTAAAATATCAAAAAAAATAATTTTAATAATATTTAAATCTAAGTATAAAATATTTTATTATTTAAATAATAATTTAAATTAATTTAACTTAACTTTAATAAAAAATTATTTTAAATTTAATTTAAAATTAAATTTATTAAATTAAACAAATAATTCGAGTAATAAATGGCGTAATTTCATCTTTCATTTAGAAAATATCATTATTTGAAGGCCATAATATTGCCTTTGAAATAGAAAATCTTACGGATGCCCAATTTTTTGGATTAATAATTTGTTTGATTCAAATACATAAAATTCCAAATTAATGTAATGTAAAACTCAATAGAGATGGAAAAAAAAAGAAAAAGAAAATACAAAATGGTGAACATAAAAAAAAAAAAAAAAGATTAGTCGGCCATAAAGAAAATCAAAACGTAGAAAAAGAAGATCCGGTGACATACCTTTTGCTTGGTGCATTTTAAACTTTTATTAGTGCTTGACTACGTCAAGGAAAAGCTTAATGAAATGAAGAAATCTTTTCTAGCAAAAGTCTAAAACATATCTCAACTCAATCCAATGTTAATAAACTCTTAATCATTTTTTTATTATTAGTTGGATAACAGAAAGTGACTTAAAAAATATGATATTGTATGCTGACAATGAGACCAAAATTATATGCATAACGGCGACCAATCATGGGATCATCACAGTTCATTATCTTGCAGGTCGGAGTCAGAATTCGAATTGGATCGAGAGAAGCTAGTTGCCGAGATATATACGTATTTTGCCCCCCAAAATTTGAACTGGGATTATATAAATATGATGGGAAATATTTGCAGAAGAGATTTTCCAAGAGTTTTGGGGTCAACTTGCAGCTTGAGAAAAGCTAGCAACAAAAATTGGTTAGGAAATATCCGGTTACGAAAAATAATAAAGGTCGAAGTGGGTATTAGGTGAATGCTTTCTGATTGAAATAAGCATGGTTTGGTCTTTAATTTAAGTACCAATATTGGATGTCACTTGTCATATCCCGCCAGTTCTATAATGATCAAGTTGGAAATCTCCTACTTAAAAAGTAGATAAAGTTGACAGAGCAGAGCAGAATAGAAGGCAGGGCAGGGCAGACATCCGATGTTGGATTTAGCTGCCGATGTCATTACTTCAAACTCAACCCCCCCCTTTAGATTTGAGCTTCTAGAAATATTATAATGTTATATTTCCCTTAGCAGACATGACCTGACCTGACCTGTTTTAAACTAACCATAAGTTGGAGCTCAAGTAATGAAATTATCTCCAATCTATCGCAAAAAGAGATGGCTAGCTAGAACAGAATTATATCTCAGTCCAAAAATTTGATTGAATCAACCATCAATACAAACTAACTAATAGCACAAGAGTTTCTGAGTTGGTAAGGAAAAACAATTATGAAACTAAATGATACTAATAGAGACAGATGGCATTCAGGAATATATGATTGACACTTGCATGGGGAAACATCCCGGGAGCTACTTCACCTGTTAAAGTAGTGACAATCATAACAAAGACTTGATGGCTACAAAAAACTATATATTTGATTAGCTGTATATCTTTAAGGTTGAAATGGCACAGATTGCCGACGTTTGACATGCCAAAACAACACCTTCTCGATCAAACAAATCTTAATAAGCGTACCCCAAAATGAAAGCAACCTCCTATGTTTCATATATATATATATATATATATATATATATATCTATCTCTGATATGAATACATTTAAAATTTTTAAAATTTTTATATATATTTAAAAAATTAGTCATGTTTTTATATTAATATTTGAATATATGTTAAAGATAAATATTTAAAAAAAAATAAACAATCCAAGTACTATAGGTAGATACTAAGCAAGCAACTAATTTTAAAACTATAATTTAGATTATAATCCGTAAAACAAAAAAGACCACTTTAAAATAAAGGAACCAAAGCCGCTGCAAGCTATTCCTGACAATGCATGATGAACCTTAATGCTTCAATATATGTTACGTTCGGATAGACAATAATAAAAAAAAGTTTAAAAAAATGAAAAAGAAATATGAAGATAGAGAAAAGTAAAGAAAATATATATATCTCTTGGTTGAATAGTTTTCCTTTCTCCTCAATTTATTCTAAATTGAGGTTTACAAAAATTGAATATTTTAAAAGAAAGCAAAAGATATTCAACTCACTTTCTTTTGAGTAAAAAAATATATATCTAAACAAGAGAAATGAATCTCTTTTTTCTTATTTTACTTTACTTTCCCTTCTTTTTTTCCAATCCAAATATTAAAGTTGGTATCTCTTCCTAGATTAGAGAATGAAAGCAGCTCTATACAAAGATATGATATTTCCGTTTTGTATACAAATTTGGTTACTTTACTTTCAATACACACTGAATTTAAAGAGGTATATGTTTTTAAAAAAAATTTTTACAAAGAAAATCATAGTGGGGATATAAAAATGAGTTACAACTTTTTGAATTCAAATTCTAAATTTGCTGAATATTATTTTTTAATTATGATTAAATAAACTAATTAAATTAAGTTTTAGGTTCAAAGTATATTTCTTTTTCATTGCGCAAGTTCTCTTATAAAAAAAATTAGTATGTTGAATTAATTCTTGAATTTAACCTTATTTCCTCTCAATTCTCATCCAAGAAATTGTACAATGTAACATCCTTTTTGGACTTGCGCAAGCTGAGCATAGCCTTGAAGAGACGTTTGCTTTTGCTAGTGTATTGTTCCATATCTTTAGCCCTCACTCTTTCAGCTCGGGTGGGCAGAGAAAAAGTTCTTCGAGGCTCTGACGGGTACTGTCCAAGTCAAAGAAAAATTGTCTTAAGGTTAGCACTCAATTGCGCCATAAACTGCAAGGGTAAACATATTTTACGACAAAAACAAGTAGTATCAGCAACTTTGAGTGCTGGATAACTGAATCTCAAATGTGCAGGTTCAAGAATGGTGAGTGATAAGCTTTCTGGTTCGTACCCGTTTTTTAGCATTAGAATAGCTTGGAGAGGTCGATCTCTGCATAACAGATCCGGAACGTGGGAGTGGAAAACGGCGAGGAGAGGTTGATCGATTCTCTGATTTCAAATAAATGTAATTGTAATCATCAGATTGCTTCCAACATATAAGTTCAACAATTTAGAGAGGGTTGAATCCAATCTAAAAACACTACCTGATCTTTGGTTCATTGAAATGCTGGTGAACAACTGGAGGCGTTGCCTTGGTGAAGGTTGTGGAGAGCGTAAGACAAAGAATTCATCCCTACATCAGAATTCGAAATCATGAAGGTAATGCTAGGATTAGGAACATTAAAATTTATCATTGCAACGACAGTGAACAAAATACTATCAGAATTCAAGATTACCAGACGCACTGGGAAGGGGTCTCTGCCGCTGTTGCTTGAATACCTGGGCCTGAAAGAACGAAATCGTATCATTATCAAATATTTCTTTGGTAAGCAAGTTTGACAATGATCATGAAGATGAACAAATACCAATATTCTTAAACTGATGCAAGTCTAATCTAGAACTCATTCTAGTGGGATGGGATTTGAGTCTGGTATGGGGATCATCATTCAGTGTCTGCTCAACTGTAAGAGAAAAATATGAATTGATCAAGTGAATTCAAACACAAATTCTTGAACTCTGTTCCAGATTCACTCTCCTTGCAAAACAAATTCAGAAGAATTAAAGATAGATAAATAACTAAATAAGTAGAGAAGAATATACTTGCCTGGAACGATGTACCGTTTATGGTGCTTGGTTCCCTCTAACGCTAATGACTGCTGAGAGAGACCCCCTAAGTTGACAAACTCTTGGCATGTTTGCAATCTCTAAGATCCCATCCACCAGAAAGAACAATGTGAAACAGAAAATCAAACGAGTTCAAAACATTTAAATTCATCTACTAGTCTTTATTTTTCTAACTTTAAGCCCAAGCTGAGATATATATATATATATATATATATATATATATGAAGGCAGATGCTTGAAAAGGTACCTGTTCCAGGCAAGACAATCGAAGCTCCATTCCAGAAATTTCACCCATCTTATCATTCAAAAAATGGTTAACCTTGTATGCTACAGAACCCAAGTTGTCCACAGTATTTACCAAAGCTTTAAGGGCATAATCTTTCAAAGTATCCTCCACTCTGCCCATGTCAATGAAAGATCTCAAATTTCTTGTTTTACAACATCGTAACTTAAAAGTAGTGTATGACTTACATTTGTTTCTGTTCTCCTTTGCTGTAGGCTCTTTCAAAATATTCTGCTGCGGAATACAACTGTTTTCTCAGACTCTTCAAGTCCTAAATAGTCAAGTGCTGAATGAGTTAACCAAAGTGTATTTCATCTTTATTGATGTCAAATTACTGAACAGCAACAGGAAGGTCAGAGTAGTTCACCTTAAGATTATCTGAAAAAAGCAAGGTCCGCTGCATTAAGAATTCATCACGGTGGGAAGATTCTTGAGGAACCGAAACTGAAGTGGCTGAAGTCATGATTTTCCTTTGATATCGAAAACTGGGATTTTGCCAGGTTTCCAAGTAATCGAAGTCAAATTAAAAGAGTCATTAAAAAATCCGTACATATTTAATCATCAAACGATACTGATCATCCAAGTTTCAATAAGACTCGGAAAAACTACACAAAATGGCAGAATCAATTGACAAGTAAAAATTCCTAGGCCTGGGGATCTGGGACAAAGAATATTCACCTGTTTTTTACTTGTTCTTAATACGGCACTGCAAATTCAAAAACCTCCCTTTCAAGCTCGCTTCCCTATACAAATGCCCAGATGTTTAGAAAAGATTGACAGATTTTTTTTTTTTTTTAACTTTTCACTAAAAACAAGAGCAGATAATGAACTCACTTTACACTAAAAGGCAAAAGAAGATGGTGAAATTATTTGAAGCTGAGCTCCAGAAGATATGTAGCCTGTAGAATTTTGTTTTCTAAGCTTTTGGGAAAGGATAAATAATTATTGGAAGCAGACAAATATGAATAAGAGTTTGATTGCGATAACAAGGCGGGGAAATCTCAAACGTTAATGTTTGCACCTTGCCGGCATTATATAAAGCTTAGGCTATTCTTCTGAAAGCAACATACCAACAATCTGTAACTTTTTCAGCAGTTGGACTTCCTTATAGTTGAAGACAAGGCTTCGATTTATTGCTATTATTTTTTTTTCTTTCAAAATAGCCAAAATATCGGCCATGTGATTGTTTGAAATATTTTCCAATTGGTACCCACTAATTGAAAATTTAGGAAAAAAAACATGTCATAATTCCATCCCTTTAGTGGGGCTGAAATTGAGAAAGAAGTAATTAATTAACTCCTAACTTTCCTGAATGAATTTAATTGGATTGATGGGAGTTGGCTAGATTTTATGCTAATTCCTATGAATAGATTCAATGTGAGTTGCTTGATTTCAGAAGTAACCTTTTGATCTGGTGCTTAAATCTCAACATGTGAGAGTTATTTCCAATGATGAGTAGTTACCTAGCTCTAATTTTTATTAGTTATCTATTTATTTTGGTGGGTGCTTTTCTATCTCTTTCTTAAAGTTGTGCAATAAATTTTGGAGCTTCGGACTTCATTTTCCTGTCAAATTATCATCCTCCCGCCATCCGCCAAAATAGACTTAATAATTTAGGCTTGCTAAGACCTTGAGGTGTATTTCATTTATGCAAAAATTTTTCAAACTTCTGAAAGTTAGGATATAGTCATGATCTCTGGTGCAAACCTCTCATAAGCAGAAGATAGTCTTAAGAATATCTATGTTACCTGATTTATTTGCTTGACATAAACTTGTTTATGAATATCAATGTTTGATCTTTCAAGTATATAAATAAATTTTAAAAAAAATTAAATATATTTATATCAAACATATGCTTTTATTCAATATTTATCTCGAGTTCGAATATCATAAGGGAATACATTGGCCCTGGAGGGAGGAGCAGGGCATTTAAGTTGAGTCTGCTGTTTCATTGTCTTGGTTGGTCAAAAGCCGGCAAGTAATGGGAACACAGAACAACAAAGGGGTAAAGGAAATTGGCTCTGACCTATTCCGAACGAAGGGAGTCAGGCTCAGGCCAGCCATGGTGATGCCGACTCTACGGTGGTTGAAAATTCATTATCATAAGCTTGGAATATCTTCGGTGTTGATAAGTTTATAAACTTTTATTTTCTCCCTCTAATCTCTAGCAGATCCATTATTATTATTTGAAAGGCAAGGGTTCCATTACCGAATGAAGTTGAAACTTAGATATAGGCACTTTAATTTGTGGGCCGGTCACGGCTGATTGGTATATTAATGGTTTATAAATCTATAAATTAACTTACATACAATTGATAAACTAAATAATATCATTGTTATTGTATTAAAATAAAAATTATTTATGATTATTTTTAAAATTTTTTATAAAATAACGTAATTTAATATATTAATAATATATAAATTTATATATTATTAATTCATCAAATACAATATTATTTATAGGAGTAAGGATTATCAAGTTCAACATCTTTCTCGTGAAGCTAATTTGTGTGGGTTGGATTACTTTTCGTTTCAAACACTTGTCTGTCGACTTGAATGAATCTTTGGATTCGATCCTGTTTACCCTAAACTGAAGTCTTTAAATTGGATTAAAGCCAGCTGTACATTCTAGCTAGATAAGATAAAAGCCTAGTCAACCAATCATTATTCTTTAAACTGTTAAATGGTTAAAACTTTAATGTTTTTAACATTGATACTTAAAATTGATAATTTTAATAGTTGAATTATTAAAAAAATTCAAACTCACCGACAGTGTGTTTTATCTTTTTTCTTTCGTAAAATATTTCATCTTTAATGAAAGTGTGATTCTTATTTCAAAATTTTCAATACAGTAACCCAAAAAAAATATTTCTTTTTTGTAATAGAAAAAAATCACTAAAAGGTTTTCATAAAATAAAGTATTTACCCTTTTTATATAAAGTGTTTGATATACTGAATACTAAAATCTGACACACCTAAAAAATTGGGTGATTTTTAAAATTTTTTTTAAAGAAATAAAATAATAAAAATATTATTTTTTTTAAAATAAAAGTGGATTTTTTAAACTAAAAATTTAGATAGTTTTTTAAAGTGAAAAAAGATGGGTAATTATTTATTCAAATGAAAATGTAGTTTATTTTAAATGATAATTAATTATTATTTCAAATGAAAAGATATAAAAAAATTTTAATAATTTTATTTTTTTAAGTTAATGTAATTTAATTCGTGAATAAAATTAATTTCAATGAAAAACTTCATTAATAGTATAGTTAATAGTAGAGTTGTGGACTATTATAATAAAAAAACCAAAGTCATGGATAACAAATAAGTTGATGATAGCCCAGTGACTTGGCACAAGCCCAACCGAGCACAACAGCGTCTGCGCGCACTGGACCTGGCGGCCTGGCCCCTGATTAGCCTACCCGCCTTATCCGTTTCCTTTTTCTTCTCAAACTAATCACTCAAACCTCAAAGGAGCTCAAATCAAAAAAGAGCCGAAAATGGCATCTACAACTTCTTCTCTCACCAAATCCCCGTTTTGCCCCCACCGTCTCGCCCAATTCTCACCTCTACCCGTCCTCTCCTTCGCTTACAGCGTCAAACCTATCCCAACAAAGCCAAAGTCTCTGATTTCCTTCAAACGAGACAATCCCACAACCTTAACCGTGAAAGCCCAAACGTTGGACTTCTCTGGTTCATTCTTTGAGGGTGGTCTCGGTTCCGACGATGATCCGCCTTCCCAACCCGGGTCTGGCATAACCGCCCTGGAGGATAAAGAGGAACCCCAGTGTCCACCGGGGCTCCGACAGTACGAGACAATGGTGGTTTTGAGACCGGACATGTCTGAAGATGAAAGGCTTGCTCTTACCCAGAAGTACGAGGAGGTAATGTTCTGTAAAATAAGTTCTATATTCTTTTCTTTTAAAATCTCAGTTGGTTGCTAAGATAACATAGGAAAAACGGCAAGGCTTTTCTTTTTTTTTTTTGGGGGGGGGGGTTTGAGGATTGAGAATTGTACGGAATTTACATTTTTGCTTTTAATTTATTTATTTTTCCATTGGAGGTTGGTTCTGAAAATGTGGCACTTAATAAAACAGACTGAACTCGTAAGTGAATTAGCAAGGAGATATATCCATGTATGCAAACTTCAATTAAAGTAGGCAATTCTTGTCTATATTTAGAAGGGAAAATGTTGGTGACATGTTATTGTAAGTTTGGTCTAAAGCTTTTCCTAATGGGGGATCTTCTTGCAGCTTCTTGTCGCCGGGGGTGGCATGTATATTGAGGTGTTTAACAGAGGGGTCATCCCACTAGCCTACAGCATCAAGAAAAAAAATAAAGCTGGGGAAACTAACACTTACTTGGATGGCATTTACCTCCTCTTTACCTACTTTACAAAACCGGAATCAATGGCAGCTCTTGAAGCGGCACTGAAGACAGATGACGATGTTATTCGATCATCCAGCTTCAAGATAAGGAAGAGGAAGTATTAGTTTGGTATGTATGTATGTATGTATTCTGTATCTTTGAAAAGAAGATGATTAGGAAAGAAAGAGCTCTTTCAACTTTATGATTTAAATTTTTTATGTATCTTTTTGGTTCCTTGAGGTAAAAATCTTTAGAGGGAATTTCACAACTCATTGGAGGGCATATTGTGCATGCTTGTTCAATCTTTGTTTATAATTTGATAGATTGGTTGAGGTGCTTGAATACGTAGTGTTGTTCCCGACCAAACTTGCTTGAATGTCTGAAGTGAAAAAAAAGGATATGGGAATTAATTCCTAATAAATAAGAAATAATTAAGCGTGAGAGCCAAATGAATCGAAAGATTCATGTTTGGTATAGGAAGGGATCATGGAATTTTTGAAATACAAAAAATCAATGTAAAGATAATCTACTTTCATTAAGTGATTTGTGAGTTATTAGATAATTGAAAAGAGAGGATCTTTAATACTATTTAAATTCAGAAGAACTCTGCGGGGGGGCTATTGAACAGCTGGAAAAAGCCCGGGCAACTTCAAATGAGTGTAGGAAATTCTGGCTTTTATGGCTCGCTCATATATTGATCTGTCGTACAAAATACTAATATACTGTTAACTATATATATATATATATATATATATAGTGCATTGCTTATCTAACAAAGTGAAGGAGGGGTACGTAATCATTGCCTGATGAAGATGACCGAGCTTGAAGAAAATTATATCAGCGGTGGAATTTTTCTTAGAAGTTTTTCAGAATATTGACAGAGAAAAATAGCTTCCTTAGAGTTGTTATTTTAGCATCAATGTGTGTCAATGAACCGATAATGCATGGTGTTTTGCCTTTCTCATATTGTTTGAGAGTTCCAAATCCTCAGAAAATATAGAACCACCCATTGCTGCCCAACAATTGCCATAGAACGCTGATACTACTTTCGGTTATTTGTAATGGAGTAGAGGGGAACCAAATAGTTCTTCGGTGGAAATAGTTGTAATAGAATAGAGGGAAACCGAATAGTTATTTGGTGGAAATAGAATAGAAGAGTATCAGGTATTACATAATTTGGTTAGCTTGCAGTATATGCAAAAATAGGCCTTCCTCATTGCTGCCATTTAAAACTAAAATTGTTCCCCAGATGAATGAGAATAAGTTGATTATTGCTGCAATTGTTGGTGGCACCACAAATAATGTGGATGGGGCTCCAAAGCTCAAAAATCCCTTGGAAATATATGGTCTTGTTTATAAATTGAGCAATCTGTTGATCATAAAATGGAGATGGCGGGCCAGAATGCCTTGTGAGAATACCTAGGCCCATGTGGAGACCCATAGAATGGGTCCTAATGGTTGTGGTAGACTATCCGATTTCAAGTAGGCCGATGGCCCAACTCTTGCATTGACTCAGTACATCAACGAGAGGTTTTTTTTTTTTCGCAATATGGTCTGGCCTGAGCTCAAGATATTTCTGTTTTAAGACAAGTTGATGGATATTATAAACCTAATAAAAATTTTAAATGCAAATATAAATATAATAAATATAGGTATAAAATATATCATATTCATATTATTTTTATTATATTATTTTTACATTTTATTAAAAATATTATATTTTTATTATATTTAAAATTATCGAATCTAATAATATAATATATTTTCACTTTCATATTCTCCCATTAGTATCCGAAGGTAGCAGATGTTAACATCTATCACTTGAAAAATATCATCAAAATATTCGTAAATAATTACGAGAGATTTGCTGATGACTTGACCATATGCCGCGTTACAAGCCAAGACAATAAAAACATCAACATCAACCTGTCTTTTCCTTCAAGAAAATCATACAAGTAAACTAAATTGTTAATAAAAAAGCTTTGAAATTAAGCTATGTGATTACATTCATCTTATCATATATATATATATATATATATATATCTATTTCTCACCCAAGATATAAAAGTAACTTCATATGAGTATTTCTTGTATATACAGTTGAAAATGACTTGTTTGTGACACATTATTGGAGGCTCCTTTGGATCTATGCACAGCTATCTTAAATAATTGTCTATGTATGATTTAGACATATAAATAGATTATAATTCTAATTGTAATCCGAATCTTTACTTTGAGTGTTTGACTTTGCCAAAATCCTTGTCCACTAAATACCAAAATTATTGGGTGCATGACTGGTTCTTTCATCTTAATCTAAATATGGCATCATTGATTAATTGATGACTGCCAAGTGCATTGCATATCGATATTTATTTGCCTTGTCAAAGTTAAAGTTCCAAGTTAGAAACAAGTATATTTTCCAAATATACAATGTTAACTAGATATTGTCTAACTTAATAATGCTCTAAACATAGTTAAGACACGTAATTTTTTTTTTTCGTTTTATATATTATCATGTCATATCATACTAATGACCATCATATTTAAATTAAGTATTTATATATATTTTTATCTGGTAAGGAATTACTAATTCACCATTAATTATGTAATATGTTCGTAAATTAGTTAATATAAAATTGAAGTAAAGATCGTGCCGTGATCGATGGCAATTAATATATAATAATCATCTGGTTCGCTGAACCAGGATCGTCAACTGGATTGCCTCCCCCCATTGTTATTTCTTTATTTCCTTCCTTTGATATTTATAATAGAGGGAAAAAATGTGGTGGAGATTATTTTACATATGATGAGGAAGGGAATGATGTCAGATTCTCACATGTCAATGGGGCATGCAATTATTAATCCACTTGCCTTGAAATTCTCGACTTCATTCGCCCCACTCTGCCAGTTGCAGCAAGCCATCCGCTTGTCTCACAGATTTTATCTTTCTGCACGGCAGATCAACTTGATATTGACCTTTTCCCTCAGATGGAGTTTGGTTCTAAGAAGTACCGAAAAAGATTGCAAAAAACCAGAAAAATTCAACAAGAAATTTCTAATATAATACGTAAAAAAGTTACTAATTTATAACCATCATATCCTAAAACTTAAATCTCTTGTAATATAAATAGCATGATCGACTATCACTTGAGAATGAGAGAAGCTCCTACATAAAGAGCTGATGCCAGAAATGTGGCGGTGATGATAGTTCCAATAGGCATTTTCCCTTTATCACTCCTCAATGCCATGGCTTGGTAAATTGGCAGGCAATTCATCACAAGCGACCCTGTTAGGAGCAACTGCATAAAAAGCCCTTCCTTGTTGCTGCCATTGAGAAAATGTATAAGTCCGAAGATGAATGAGAGTAGGTTGATTATTGCTGCCATTGTTAGAGTTACAAACATGGGTGATGGTACCCCAAACTCGAAAAGCCCTTGGTCATATCTTTTGCTTTGCTCATCATCGATTACCTTGCTGGTCACATTGAAACCCTGAGTGGGGATCCCAATGGACTTAAGGAAGAACTCAGTTAAACCAAACAGGTAACATGAAAGCCCTCTCATCAGCCACATTCTCTGATCACTCCACCATCTTTGGATTGTTCCTCCATCTAAGATAAAGTCCATGAAATCTTGCCCATATGCTCCAAGAAACAGGAACATGTAAAGGAGAAACCATGGTTCTGAGACCTGAAAATTAAGCGCCCTTTTAACTTCAACCAATTCCATTGTGAAGGATCTTTGTTATTTGAAACTGATATAAATAAAATTAATGTACCTTCGGGAAGATACTGACTCCATTAAGTAGAGCAAGCTGAGGGAGAAAGGAATATGTAGTGATTGGAATTGACAAAATAGGCCAGAATGCATAGTATGAATAACCTAGCCCCATGAACAGCCCCATAGCTTGGACACCAAAAGTTATGGTACTGTATCTTGAAAATGCAACTTCAAGGAGGCCGATTGCCCACCTTTTGTTCTGGCCAAGTACATCAAGAAGGTTGAAGGGTACATCTCCCAGGAATGCTGCCCTTTCAGGGTAGCAGAATATGGACTTCCATCCTTCACATTTCATCCGGAAGCCAGTGTAATAGTCCTCCACCAGTGATCCATATCTAAATCCAATCTGCAAAAGATCATTTTCTTCCACGTAAATATTTGTAAAACAGGCTGTTTGCCACGAAAATTATAGACTAAATATATTAATTCAGTTACCTTAGAGCCCCATTTGGTCTGGTTTTCATAATTGCATCCAGAAACATGGTGTGCTAATTCAAGAACTGATTGAGCAGTTATGGGCTGGTTCATGATATAATCTGGCGCTAAATCCTTGGTTTCCGGTAAAACCAAAGTTGATGGATCACCAAATAAAGCTCGTCGGCGAAAAAAGCAGCCAGTTCCTAAATAATTAGGCCCGGACAGTCCATCAAATCCAACAGGATTAGTTTTAAACAAATGTTTATGCTCACAAGCATAAATATCACTCTTATTGAGACCATGGAATTCTTGAGGAAACTGAACGTAAGCCAGTTTGTTCTGAATTTCAGGGTCTAACAAATAGCACAGGGCACGGAGAGGTGTTCTCGGATCATTCGAATACATATCACAGTCTAAGGTTAAAATTATTGGTGCATTGGTCATGGCAGCAGAAACTCGAACCTTTAAATGAAAAAAAAAAAAAAAGCACAAGATTCATGACCATTTAGAGAAGAACGAAGAACAAGATAAACATAAGTAATCGTAAACTTTGATCATTCAGTGAGCATATACCAGGGCATTAAGTGCACCAGCTTTGAAATGGTGAGGAGATGTCTTGCTTTTTTGCCTAGAGACATAAACAAGGTTTGGCAAGCAATGGCCTGTAATGTCTTTGTCTTTGTTTTTCTCCAATAAAACCTGATTTATTACCAATTGCAAGGGTCATGACAATATTATGAGTCGTTTAGAAGTGATTAATTTTGAGCTCAAAGAGAAAGCTCAAGAAAGGCTGTGGTTTGGAAAAACCTGAATCACAGTGGGGTGGTTTTGACGGGTGAATCCATCAGTGCTCCATTTTCTGAAAGCCTGACGGCCTTGATCGCTGCTCTTGTATTCATCACCAACTTTTCCCGTTTCAACAACGTTTTCGACTCTTGATTTCATGTTCTCGTACATGATCTGCCACAGAATTAAACCTTCACATTTCGAAGATAATAAAGTCTTACACTAAATCAGTAATTAGTATTTATCTCCACTTTTAACCCTTATACGAAAGAAGGTCCAAAAAGTATAAAGTTCAGCCAGATTGCGGGGTTTGCCATGGCGGTGCCTAACGGCCGACAGATTTCAGGTCTGTTTCCTTAACCACTCGGACATATCGACGAATTGCTTGCAAATTATTCCTAATCTGCTTACATACTAAACCTCTTGCCTATCAGAAATTTTTAGACATTCATAAAATGATTTTAAAAAATATATACGAATATAACTTTTTAAATATATAAAAAATTTTAAAAAAATAAATATACAGTATTAATTATATATATATATATATATATATACATACTTATGACTGGCACCACGAGGCTTGCTCATGTGGACAGTTGTTACAGGTTAGTGTCACAAACTTTTATCTTTAAATCATATCCACTTGCACTTGATTAGTTCTTATTACATCAACATCATTTGTACAAAATTTCCAGCATTTAGGGAGAGTAACATTTCTCTTTCTATCTCTTTCTTTGTCTCTTTCGGCTTTAATTAGTAAAAGAAAAAAAAATCCAAGGACCGTGTACAAATTTTGTTAGTATAGTTCATTTGTCGAAACTTTCCTGCCTAAAAGATCATGTATCGTATGGCAGCTAGCCCACGAAGGAAATTTTTCACATATATATATATATATATATTATATACGAAACTGGACAAAATGATAAAAAAAAAGATTCATCCATTTGCTATTACGTAATAGAAAGGGAAACTTTTGTCTTTTTTCTTAAAAAAAAAAAAAATCTTTTGTGAGGACATATAGTTCTACAATTACTATATGGATAAGTAACTTAATTCCGTTGTTTTTCTTACTTTTCTCGTTCAACAGATCTCTCTTATCATTATTATTATTATTATTATTCTTAGTAGTAGTAGTAGCTTGCTATTTTTTATTTTTAATAAGATTTTTGGTTGACAAAAAAAAAAAAAAAACTTAATTTTGGCAAATATGGCATCTAATTTTCAGTTAGCTTAGTAAAAAAGTTTATGCATACTTTGCTCATGAAATAATCATGACAACGGCTCGTTCATTTCTTAATGTTGATTTCCTTAATTTCAACTTGTAATTGCACTAAAACTCATTAAATAAATAAAGATTGTAAGTAGAGCAATAGCTATCAGCTAATTAGTTAGATAGTTTAAGATTGGCCTTACCTTAATCTTCTCGGTTTCAGAGCTCCTTGAATAACTGGATGAGAAATATTCATCGGGGCTCCTCTCTGCTAGATCGTTCTTCCTACAAAATGGTAACCACAGGGCTGCAAACCTTGCTGCTTCCATGAAAGCAAAGAGAGTGAAAGCCGATCCTCCATCGTCCGATACGTACACCGAAATCTTGTCCGTCGGATAATCATAAGCCATCACCGATAAGGCCGTGTTCACTACGCTCATCGGAGGCTCCTTGTACGGGTCCGCCGTGCATATGAACACGTCCAACCCTGGCAGATCCCTCGTTTTCACAACCTTTTCGATGTTCTCGGGGAATTCTTTACGGTGAACCGGACGCATCCGGAAAGCTTGTCCGTTAGCCCACATGAAGGCCAGGATAAGATCAGAGATGAACAACGTTAGGGTTACGTAGAAAGAAGCTAGGGTTTTGGAGTAGAGGAACCCTTGTGCATGGCGGTAGAACAAAGCTACGATGGCACACGTGTAAACTACCGCAAACACACGGTTTAAGAGTGTTCGGCGGGAGGGTTTAAGTGTGTTAAGTAGCGGAGAAGCACGGACAGCTTTCATGGCCGTGCAATCTCTTAGACGAGGTTCCTCCATATTTGTTGGCGGGCTCAAATTAACTTCAGCGTGTATCAATAATAAATAATTTAACATCCTGACTAGAGTCACAGACTCACAGTGTTATTTATAGACCAATCAGTGGAACGAGCGCGTGCGACTTCATGACCCCACACGTATGAAAGTCTTCAATGGAAATGGTTTTAGTTAAAATATTTTTTTGAAGTAAATTCATGTATTTTTATTGTCGTCAAATATTTTTTATTTGTATCCAATAAGAACAGCTTATTTAAGTATAAATTAAAAGTTAAAATTTTATTTTGGTATAAATTTAAGAATTAATTTGGATGCAATATAAGTACAATTAATATACTAAAAATTTGATAAAATTCAAGGTTTTTATTTGTTATTTTAGTTGAATTGTTTGTATTTGTTTTTATTTAAATTTTCAAAGGCAGGAGTAGACTAGGAAATTTAAGTTTAAACTCTTTAAACAATGTTTAATGTTACAATTGATTTGTTGTAGAGTTGAAAATTAAATTATTTTAGATTAACTAAGATATGACCAAGCAAATCAAATGAAAATGATATGATCTACAATAATTGTGAATAACTTATTGTAGTAAAAAGTGGGGTTTTAGGCATCCATAAAATACATGTTTAGATTTCTTCATTTTCATTTATTTAAATTAATTATTAATTATTAACTTTTAAATAGATTTACAAGAGCTAAATTGAATTAGAAAGTATATACTTACAAGGGCATTATTTTATTAGTGTTTAAAAATTTCAATTTTTAAATCATCTTAGTATAAGTTATTTTCATAATAATTAATAAATAAAAGCAATGGAATTAACAAGAGATGTGAAATCCTTTTCTGATCCATGGACCACAGTCCTTGAATTTGATGAGAGCTTTAGGAAGCATGAATGAGACCTCCCTTTTTTTTTTTTTTTTTTGGTCCTCAATTATGAATTAGATTCCATCCAGAAAAGAACTAAACGGCCAACAAACATGGCGCTTGTTTAATTGTTCCAAACAAGAATAAGACCAGAATTTGTATCTATGAAATAGCGTCAACTAGAGATGAATAGTACAATATTAATAATTAAGATATATATATATGTATATAAGTATAAAATTCTTTATTTTTTTGCTTTTTTTACTATTGTTTGCCTTAATCTTGCTTGGTGGGATATGACTGTTTCCAACTCATTGTCACTAAAATCATGTTCACATGCATCATTCATATTTAATTATACCACAAGAAAGGCCAAAATGATTTCTGAAAGAAGATTGCCATCTCAAAAATTTCTCATTAAGTCAACATGTTATGTAAATTTATGATTAACTATATATTAGGAATATTTAAGAGTAACAAATTAAAGATTTAGCAGTCTAATTTTAACTGCATTTTTCAAAGAGTCATAAAAGCAGCATAAGAATATGCTTTTAAGACCACTCAGAAAAAATAATTATAGTTACACTTCTACGTGACAGCTCACATTTATAGGTTTAGATATTTGATTGACCTAAAAGTTCACCTAAAGACAAAACAGCTTTAGAGCACGAAACCTTAAGATGTATAGATAATCTATAAAAAGCAAGGTGTTGTCTCTAAACCTAAGCTCAACTCAATAGTATATTTAGCAACCTTTTTACTTAGTTTCTTCCCCTTACTAACTTAGATTTCGAAGTGCATCAAAATGCGTTTTGGAATATTAACTTCAGCTTCTTTTAATTTTTTTTATCTTTTAAGTACGACGTGGTAAAATCAATTTATCTTCTTCAATCTGCTAATATTTATTATTACATCAAAAATTGTATAATATTAATTTAATGTTTGAGCTTTGTAGTCAAAGCATTGAATGAACCTAAAGGAACTAATAATCAAGATGATGGATTCACAAGAAAAGAAAAAAAGAGGTCGGAAGAAGAGAAAAGGATTCAATTAAAAGACCCCCCCAAAATAAAGGCAACAGGTAATTAAAGAAAGAAACTATATGGCAAATGGGGATGGATGTCGTTTAACTTACAATTATTTTACTATAATATTATAATTTTTCAATTATATTCAAAAATTATATAAAAATTTACTGCTTAGAAGTAAAAAAAAAAAAATTATAGGTAATTAGATCTCCCTTCTTAATTTGCCTACGAGGGTCTAGAAATGGTTTAGATGCCGAATATTATCAAAAGTCAAACCACCGATGGATCTCAGGCGTAGGGACCATGGAGAGAAGCAATAATTCTGTAATTTCTATTTCTAGTCAGAGTGCGTGCTCAGACCGCTAGCGTGATTAGTCAATCACATTTAGCTGACTTGTCGAAAATCATCTTTAGGGACTGCCAATCTCCATTGACTTGCGTGCGCTTTGATGTGCGAGAATGGATCGCTGTTCATCCCTCTTGCTCATCCATGACATCATGGGACTACAGTCTGCCAATAAAAAAAAAAAAAAACCTTTTGGAGATAAAATATCATAGTCCAGTTATTTTCGTGTATCTCAAATTCTTTAAGAATTCTTCTAAGTTAAAACTTCTTTACAGAGAAAAGATGTATTTTTTTATCTGATTTCTAAGCGTCCTTGAGTTTTGTAATTTAAAAATTTATGTATTTATATTATATCATATATTTTAACGGATTATAATTTTACTTAAAATATTTCATATTTATATTAATTTTGATATATTAATAATTTATATTATATAAATTTTAAAAATATATTTATATTATATCATATTTTTAACTTAATATATATCATATTTATATAATTATACTATATATTAATAGATCTAGGTTATTATTGTCAGGGAAACAGAGAGAAGTACGGATATTTTCAGCTGGTATCATCATCATCAGCATCCCGTGATTCTTTTTTCTCTTTTTTTAATGAATAATATCCCGTGATTCATTTTCCATTCAGGTAAAATACCCCTATACAACAGGCCATTTTTAATCACGTTGTCAGCAAAAAAATATAGCATTTCGAAGCGATTGCTTTCCACGTCTTGACGAATATCTAACAATTTATATATCTTATATTTATATATTTTATTATATTCTAATCATATTTAAAAATATTTTATATTTATAATAATTTTAATATATTAATAATTTTAAAAAATATATTTTATTATATTTTATTTATTTTATACATATTATATTTATATAATAATATTTAAAATTATCGAATCTATAGTAAAACATTAAATATTTATAGTAAAATCTATAACATTAAACTCAAGACAATTTAAATGATTTTGTCACGAACCACGTAGGATTTTAGTTCAGAAATAATTAAATGCCAAAGTTGGTTGAGTGCACAGAAACGTGGGGCCCTCTATGCCTCTTTGTACAATAACAAGTAGGTTGAAGTCGATGATACTGACAGGGCATTCTTGAATAATTGACATGATAATCAGCTAATAACCGCGTACGTACAGATTAAACCACAAGAAAGAAGCTAATGGGCTATGGAAATTTGGCAAAACATACGTTTCGTTGTTATAACTCCTTATGGAGAAGGTTCAAAGTTTTGCAAAGCAATACACTTACAAAGGGATTTGACTGCCTCGGCTTCCCGAATTGACATCAATTCCTCAACGACCTCAACTCAATGCTTACTGGCCAAGCTAAGAACTGCTATCAGGCATCATATCCTAATCCAGGCTATCCTTCTAAAGATCAGAAACAGAAAATTTATAAATGCAAAGGAGTGGCAGCGCAAATGAGCCCTTGGCTGGTACAATTTCACTCACTACAGGACCTGGATTATACTACCAGAGCACATTTTTCTTATTTACAAGCACATGAAACCAAGATTAGAACCCCCGGACCATCACAAAGATCATAAATATTCACATTCTCCTAGTTCTATGCTCTAATCTGAACTAATTCATGAAGTTCTTCAAAACCAGATGATGTCTTTTACTCGCCTATGGTAGGCAAATCTAAAAAACAAGCTAGCGATTAGCAGCACTCGAACTTCAACATCCTACACAGCCCAAAAGTAACACAAAAAGCTTCCAGCAGCAACAAACAAACAACAGGTAGTGAATATCAGGAAAAGAAAAATAGAAGGTTACTATTTCAGTTTTCAGCTGATTCTGAGCTTATCACAGTCCCTTCACCTTCAACAGAAGCCATTGGAAGTTTGCTTCCTGTACTCATCTTTTTCACATCCTGGCTTGAACAGATGAATATTCTTCTTACCATGTTGCAAAATTCCCTGAATGAATATAAAACCAAAGACAATAAATTAAATTCTAGAAGAGATTTAGAAAAATAAATAAATAAATAAAGGGAAGAAAAAGAGGCATCAGTTTACTTACAGCCATGGGTCATCGCCTACAAGCATCATATCCCCTTCATCATCAGTGTAGACTATCTCCCACTTATTCCTAGGGCGAAGCTCTCCCTTAATATCAAACATCTCCTCTAGTTCATCTATAAGCTGATCGTACCCTTCCAACATCGTCAAGTCCACAGCACGACCAACAGCTATACCCTGCATCTGAACCTGGTCACATACACAAACACCAAAGAGAGTTTACTCGAAATTCTTAAAAGAAGCAAATAATACTTCAATTCAAAATTAACACCTGCATGAACATTTTGCTTCAATACCTTCGTACGACTTCTAGTAGAATTAGAACTTAGCCTGCTCTGGATCTCTTTTGCTGATACCTGTAACTGTTGCTGCATCCTCTCTTTAGAATCTTTTGAAATGTTGGAATTCTGGTCTGAATCAGTGGGTGACACGGTAGTCAGGTCATGTCCTTCAGCAGTACCAGTAGTCATAGTAGAAAGTTGTGTAGGTGTCCTCTCCAATGGAGTTGAGCTCGCATTGTGGTTTATGAGCTCAATACCAAACAGTCGGTAACTAGCAGCTGTCTCAGATTTCTTTACCTTTTCTACTGAATCAAAGGTTGAACCATTGTTCAGTTGCTGATTTGAAGACCCTGAAAGAACAGGCCAACCAGATAGACATTTGTTATCCTCTCTTGCTTCAGTAAACAGATGCTGAGAAACACTCATGCCAGGAGAAGACAGCAAGCTTCCCTCATTCCGAGTCTTCGAGACAGAGCCACAACTGCCGTTCATATCTGTCTGTATGGGATGCCACATGACATGGTTTTCTTTCCTTTTTGCTTCAGTGGTAATGTTACGCCATGTTAGATCATGGGAATGCATCACTCCAGAATTCCAAGGAGCTGATGCTTTTGAACATAAATCTATATTATTCAAACAAAGTGGACAAGTCAGATATAACAAAAATGGAGTATAACTGATAAGGCAACAAACAAGTAAAATATGTCCTACCTAGAGCGGGTATTTTAGTGGGTGGTCGAGGCCTTTTGTTCTTAGCTGCAACTGGTTGAGTCAGACTTGGTGGAACGGGAGCAGCAAAAGGTTCTATCTCCCATGGTGAAACCTTGTCAGGTCTTGGAATAGAGGCAGGTTCATCCCATTGTACCTGTTGATAAGCAACAGTTATACTTCTACTGCCAAAATAATTTAAATTAAAGTTGAAGAAAGCATGTAAGAAAAAGTTACCTTCAGTGATCGCCAATTTGAATCTTTCCAGTGAGGAGAAAAGTCTTCAAGCCCAACAATTGTGCCAGAAAACCTATCAATCAAGGTATGTTGATTAAGTAGTTACGGAAGGAGATCAAACGGATCACAATCAAAAAAGAAATCATGTGGTTAAATTCACTACCTTCTCTCAGGAGAATCCTCTCCTTCAAACCTCATTTTAAATCTCATGCCAACTGCAAACTTATTGTTAATAGCCTCCAAATATTTGTTCAACCCAATGATGAACTGACTTGTCCTGATATTTTATACAAGACAAATATAAGAAATATTATCATTTTAATCTCTTTTTTGGCAAATCTATAAATATCATACCTTGGCTTATAATAGACAACAAAGAGGGTTTGTGTTGAAACAGCATGAGATGCAGTTGCAAGCACTCCTACGTGCATGTTATGACTTGAAATCACCGAAGAGGGCATGCTGCTCTGACAGCGAGCGACACGCCTCACTCCAACACGTAGCTCCCCATTTTCCCCTCTAAGTAAACAAGCATTAAATGAATGGCTCATCAGCTACATGAGAAATGAACATAAGCAGCAAAGGCTGAAGCACATGCAGGGTGCAAACACAAAAACATCAAATGAAAAAAAAAAAAAGAAAATCTACCTCAGGAAAACAAAGGAATCACCAGCTACTAATCTTTTTGAAGTAACAAATGTACTCCATCCTGTTGTCAGCAAATGCCTCCTTGGTTGGCCTGTTGATTTAATAATACACAAATAAATCATGAGTGTGATTTTCAAATAGATGGTGGAGTCTTCTTTTCCACAGAATGGACAGCAAAAACATAGAGGCTTCAAGTATCTCAATCTACCAAAACCATAGAAACACTTCAACATAAAAAGACTGAACAAGCAAGAAAATAAATCAACTGTTCTTGTTACCTCTGAAAATGTGTTTAAAGTGCCACCCATAACCATGAAGATCCTTCGCAACCAATTCCTGAGTAGGCGTTGCCTGGTTCATGTCCTGAAAGAAATCCATGTATAGAAATCAATAAAATGAATATTTTTGACAGAAGATGAAAAGGCCAAAACAAATAGCATGACCTATACCAGTGGAGGAAGGCATTCAGTGGCATGTTTGCGTAGAACAGAAAACCCTCCATGAGTGCTTGTATCTGACGCAGTTAAAACCTTGCAGAATGAGTGGACAGTAGGCCTTTGAGACTCAGGAGGGCATGGATCGGGAGTTGTTGGCTCAGGTTGCTATAGAAGCCAAAAACATAGTCGGAACTAATTCATACAATAAAATCAAAAGAAGAACCCACATTTTTGCATTCCAATACCAAAAAATGTTCAAATCAGAAAGGAACAGAATTGCTAATTACATTTGGTTCCGGCAACAAAGTTATTTGTGCATAAACTTCATCCGTTTCTTGTTCAGCCTACAAACAGAGTAAGTCCATAAAAGTTATCCCCAAATCAATCATGCTGGCAGAATAATATAATGGTCCAATTGGTCAACATCACTTATCTTCTGAGTGAAACCCCAATTTATTGAGCTAATAAAACTAATCATTCAAAAAGCTCAAGGTTTACATTACATTTTCTTTCAAGATCAAACACAATAATAGGATGGAAAAAATTATTCCCCTTCTTTTTTTTTTTTGGTTTTATTCTCCGTCTTCCCAGCAACCAAACAGACAATCAAAAGACAACCAAAAATTACAGTAACCAATACAAATGAAGTTAAAAATGTGATAGAGAAATTACCAGCAACTGAATGTGAACAACACGGCAAAGAATCTTCGATGGAAGATTAAACAACGGAATCCTCTGATTCAACTCCTGATTCGTTGACGCTTCCAACTAAACAATCCCAACCAACAATAGCAATATTTCAATCAACAACCCAAGGAATTAACTATTTCGAAAAAAGGCAACGATTTCCAAATGAAGCAAACGGGAGAAACACAAATACGATCCAGAAGAAGAAACAAGTAAAATTAGGAAAAGCAAAAAGAGGGTTGCCTGTTCCATATGTCCTTGAGGAAAATAATATACTCTTTCATTAGCTCGAGGAACCTCAACCAGTGGTCCCGCACATAACTTCCATAACTCCGTATACAGATCATCTCCTCCATTTCCTATCACTCCAAAAAAAAAAAGGAAACTTTAAAAGAGTTTTCCAGGAAAAAGCAAAGAAGAAGTAAACAATTTGGAGAAAATCTTAAATCAACGGTCAATTTTATGCTATTTTTATTTTTTTTTTTACCTTCAGAGGAGACATTACTTGTCTGCGAAAACGACCCTCCACGATTCGCCATCATTGAACTCTACAACTCTTCAAGTCAGCAATAAGCAGCAGCACCAGCAAATTTCAAAATATTCCAGGGAAGAAAAAAAATGAAATTAAATCCTCCGAACCGCTCTAATCCTTCACTTAATACACCTTATTATCTAGAGTTAAACACCACAATAAAAATAAATAATTATGATTATTAACAAAGCTAATTAACACGATTTAACTGCTCGACACTTCGATTCCAGAAAAAAAAAATTACACTTTCAAACAAACTTTTTTTTCCTTCTACCCCTCTTTGCCTCCCCGTAAGGATAGCGAGATCCAAAATACCGTAACCGAAAACCGCTTTAACCGTTACAAAACCGCCTTGCTTCACCAAGCAAAACCACTTTTCGCTTTTTAAGTTTCTAATCTCTCAAACCTCCTTCTCTTTCTCTGTCGGAAATGGAAACGCCGTTACAGAGAATCCCCCTAAAACCGCTAGGCGCGCGTCTTTATATTACGCGGATTTTGTCGCGTCCTTTTTTACTCCGATTCTTTCTCCCTTTCCTTTGTCTCTCGTTGTTAGGTTTCAAAGTTAGGGTGTGAACACGGTATAATTGGATATATCTACGACCCACTTATTTGCAGAAGCCTAAAGACTCTCTGGACGATAGTTTGGACTAAAAATACTATTAAGTTAAAATGAATACATAAATAATCATTCAGCTTAAAAATGGATCTAATATTTAAAGTCCGAATTAGATTTAATTCTGTTTAATTTATATTTTAGTTATATAATATAATTTTTATATTTATATATTATGTTATTTATATCATATAAATAATAAATGGATATATAAAAATATTTTAATATAAATTTTTAAAAATATATTAATTATGATTTAAATAAAATTATTAAATATTAATTATATATATTTTTTAGAAGGAAGATTCAAATTTTACTTTCAATTTTGAGTAGAAAAATCATACATGAATCATTAAATTAAAAACAGCTAAAATGTGCTTAACAAACACTACCCCTTCAGCTTCATTTCGAGCTAAAAACCAACACATGCAGCAAGAGATTTTATGTATGTAATTATTGGCGGCACTCGATCTTAACACCAATTAAGTTTGTGCATGGTGGATGATCAATCCAGTTCAAAATTTGTCCTGATCCAAATACAAAAAACATTATTCTAGGTTATGCAAATTAATCAGGTATGATCGATCCACGTCAGCATCATTTGCTAAATAATTAGCAGTAGTTTAGTGTTGTGGATAAGCATACTAGTTTACAGATTAAACCTTTTAATAAGAGAGAATATAATTAAAATTTTAAAATTTAATTCAATTAGTTCATATAAATTTTATAAAAAATAATATTAAATAAATTTAAAATTTGAATTTGAATTTGAATCGTAATATTTATTAATCTTTCTTTATCTTCAACTTACTATTTATAAAATTCAAGTTATATGTTAACTAAATTTTTCGTGTGATGATTAATTAATTAAGATTTTAGTATTTTCTTGATAGATCGATTAATGATTTTATCTTTATTAAATGAATGATATGTATTGTTCATTAAGTTTATCTCTTCATAAGCTGTAACAGATTTATTTTAATTTTTTATTTTAGCGCAGATAGAATTCTTTTGCACGTATGATACATTCTTCGTTGACATATATTATTATAAAAAACAAAATCCATTCATCAAAAAGAAAAAATTTACTCCAATTGATATCAATTGTTTTTTTTTTTTTTCTCTTTTTCCTCCTTAATACTAATTATTTTAATTAAGATTTCAAAATAATTAAGAAGATTTTTTTTTTTGTTAGTGCAATTAGCACCGAACATTTACTGCCATAATTCGCCTACATATAGGTATAATAACCAACAAAAGAAAAGAATATTAGTACTTTGGCCCCAGGGATTTATTTTTTCTTTTTCTTCTTTTTTTGGGTGGTGGGCTGGTGGCTGCTGGAGGAATCACATCCCGAAGAGAGGCTGCTAAGCGGTGATCTATAATAATCCTTTTATTTTTATTATGTCTATATATTAGTGTACATTATAATTATATTTATTTTATATAAATTTTAATATTTTAATATTTTAATATTAAATTATGTTATTTTATATTATTTTAAATTATTTTATATTATATATAATTATATTATATTTAAAATTATAAAATTTGATCTTGTTTTTAGTCTAGGACTGGGAAAAGGAAACATGCCGCGGATTCTCCCACCATCCCCTCAAAATAGGGGATGCGACTATCCTTGAGGCTGCCCACCTAGGATTAGAGCAATGTTGATTTGGGGTACCCCCACAGAATTAATACTTTATACCTTAAAAAAAAACCAATTATGGGTATAGTTTAATTGAAGGTGGGATACCTTAAAAATCACTAAAGAATAAGGCAGAGCATTTTGGGTTGTAATCCATGTGAAGGTAATCATGGAGGATTAAGAAAATTGTTTTTTTTTTCAAAGCTTTTTTGAGTGGGGAGCCTTAAACCACCAATTGTTTCATTGTAAACATTATTAATTTAAATTTAATTTTTCTAATTAAAAAAAAAAAAGGCTTTACCTTCCAATAAATGTGAGGAAGGGGGTGGAAATTGGAGAAGCAAAGTGGGATTTTGGTCCCCAGGGAGCATATTCTCATAGTAAATTTTTTACAATTAATCAATCAACGTTTAATGGTATATAAAATTTATAAAATAATTATATGAAGCCTAACTTTATAAATAATAAATTTTTATATATTTTTTATTATAATTAAATAATTATAATATTATAATAAAAAAATTACAAGTGAAATGCTATATTAAATGTTTTCCTCTGTTCGATCAAACAATTTTTCTTTTTTCTCCATTTTAGAAGAGAGAGAAGCAACATAAAATCCTTTGCGGAACTTACCATTGATATTGAGACACCGTTAATATGGATCTTAAAATTGTCCCTTAACTTTTGTCTTCTCCCCAAATAGTAATTTATGTGAAGTAAAAAAATTAGATCATTGATCAATTAAATTGATTAAATTAAAAATTAATGATCTATTCAATCCGACATATATAAACAAATAAAAATTAAATGAATTAGTAAAATTTGATAAAATTTGAATTTTTATTTTTTATTATTTTTTATTAAAATAATTTTTTAAAGTGATAAATTTGAAGTTTGAACCTTCAATCATTTAATAAAGATCATATCATGAAATCAAATATATATTTTTATTAATTATTATATTTAATATTAATATTTAAATTATATATTTAATATTTAATGTATTTTTTAATTAAATAATCCAATTTAGTCAATCTTGCTTATTGAATTGAACAAGTGATATGAAGGGCCCCTTAGTCGATTTCACTGAATTTATACGGTGAAGAGCTAATTTCTCGTCCATGATTAAATACATTTTTTTTTTGTCTTGAGTAATCAAAGATCAATTACCGGCAACTTGAAGTAATAAGAAATACTATATATTTTTTTAATTTTTAGTCAATGTTTTACTCATTTCATTTGGTAATATATTTATTTTGCTTCAACTATTTCAGCTGCCATTTTAAGGACTTCTTCTTCAATATATTCCCTAATTTCTTAGTATAATTTACTTCATTTCTAGTTTTAACGTTCTACGTGGAAATATAATTTGAGAACATTCTTTTACCAAAAAAAAAAAAAGTTCATTAATGTTAGGGTTAAAGTTCATATAGTTAATGTTCAAGATGTAAGTTCAGATTCTTTGCCAAGACAATACTATGTAGTTGCAAGAAAAGTTAACCCAGCGCTTCCGTTAATTTATTATTATATTAATTCTACTACTAATAATTACTGCCCTTTTATTTTCAAGATATTTGGTTAAGATATTATTCGGCGCGCGTGCACAAGGGGGTTGTTGGAATATATATA